>JAECUM010021990.1:0-26539 GCA_016617855.1 Megalonaias nervosa | reverse complement strand
TATATATATATATATATATATATATATATATATATATATATATAGAAGAGTGAACGTTTTTGTGTGGAAGTAGACAATATCCTAAATTTGTGCGCTGTGAAGATTGACTATAGAGTAGAATATCCGGGCGATAATCCTAATTTCGGGACATTTTATGGGGCGGGGTGATATGCGCAGGGGGTAAGGTCGGCATAAAAGATATCCTGAGCGATAGAAATATTTAATTATAACCTAACAACAATTACGATGTTTTAAAATACTTTAAGATTAAGAAATATAAAACTGATTGATGTATATACTGATTTGGAGTTTTGAGCTGACTTCTACTTTCTGTTTTGTTTTATTTTTCTTTTCTTCTCTTTTATCTTATTTCTGTATTTGTTTTTCTTCTATTGTCTATTAGTTTGTCTTTCATTCATGCTAAATGTGATTTCCTCTGACTCTGAATCTGTTTCTTTTCCTTTAATGTTTTGTACTTATTTCACAGAGTTCGTTATAGAGGATATAACAACGTGATATGTCCACGTTTTGTGCATAAATTGTATAAATGTATAGGGCAGTTGTAATATGCGCCTCAAAAGTCATCAATATTCGGATTTTTATATTTGACACAAAAGTCTTCTACAGTATATGCAGCTGCTGAAACGTCATTTTAATCTGTCATCTTGGGCCTTCGTTTGATATGTTTATGAAGTAATTGTTAATTAGATGCATCTTAACCTTGAATGTTGTCATATCTATATATGCGCCACATTTAGTTATGTACTAAAACGTGTTAGTTCAACTGGTAATACAACCTCTTTAACTGCCTAATTGTATTTGTTATTGCTGTTTTCTTTAAAAGTTTGTTTAGCCAAGGTCACACCTGTTATGTTGTTCGCAGGTAACAGGAGAAAGAAAAGAGAACGAAACGATTGCTTCACACAACAACAATTACAAGTGTATCTAACAAATCTTATTCACACTTTTCAACTTGTAAACCCTCATAACTTCACTTCAAATCTCTCCTCCACCTGGGTGTCATTCAGGACTTAAAAAGTGCATTGTCATCCTAATCATTATTTTTCATGCACATGACACACAATATCAGATGGTATTACTCTCCTTCAATCGCTGTACATGGAGTAAATGAAGGCTACACAATAAGACCTGCAATTATGCTTGCTATAAGGGCTGAATAAAGAATCTAAAACTTTATAATCAGCTACTAATCCTTGTGAAATCATACCATGTATGACATTCTCTATCAATCAGCGTAGATTTAGATTGGATTGCAAAGAATACCGAAATTACGAGCAAACAAACGAATGAGTCCAAGGACGGATGGGCAGATGGACCTACTGAATTACTTTCATCAGGTGGTTATAAAAAGTGCGATGATTTGTATTAATTCGTTTGTTTTTTCATGCATTTTACCCTCCTGTTAAAAACATACATGTAGACACTTTTTAGCCTAACTAGTATTCATTTTATACGCCAGGTAGCAATTATAATGTAACTGTCATTAGTTCGAAGATGAGCAACAACGAATAATATAAAGGGGCTATGATAAAATGACAATGACGAATCATTTCAAGTGTCAGATCAGTTCATCAGTTGCCAACTTGGCACCTATATTTGCTAGATTGTCTATGATACTGCATAATGTGAGAGATAAATAAACATGCATTTTACAGGGAACTGTAATTGAACAGTTGGCCAGCTACTCAAACTAAGAATCCTCAATTTATAATTATTAATTACAAAAGAAGTATGAGAATATTTAGATTTGTTTATGAATATGAACATTTCATCCGTTTTAGATACTTTGACCATGTATTTCGATCCTATTTTCGACCAAAGTACGACTATCTTCCAAATTGAACTTCATTGTATCTTCATCCAAGCAAGTCGTTGCAATTTTCGATGGCCACTGCTATTCTTTATTTCTATTCTTGCTACTTCCATGGGTTGGTACAGCTAAAATTAGATTCTTTGCGTACTTAATGAAGTGGTTAGACAACTCCGGCGTGGGCGTATACAAGAAAGAACACGAGTCCACTTGCAATCCAGCCTGATAGATTAGGATCACTTACTTTTGCAATTACAGGAGTAAATTACTGCGAAACTAAATGCATATTTTATCCAGTAAATTTGTGATATTTTTGACAGCGATAACTTTGTTTTCATTTTTTACATATTAAGGCTGATACAGCCAACAGTAGAATGGATGTAGCGCGGTGACATCACCAAAAGGGGCGGCTAGTTAGATAAGAGTTTTATGGTTTAGGGGAGTTGGTCTGTATGAGAAAGTGAGGTTAACTGTGTTCACGGCTCGCGTAGGACGACCTTCAACAATATATAGCTACTGGGTAAAATATTACTTCACATGTGACATTATCTCATTATGATACCATCAAGGTCCTTGTAATGTTCTTGTATTGGTGATATCTGCAAAAACTATTGAATGCATCGGGTTTCATTTACTGGATTAATCACCATATTTAATACTTCCCGCAACATATGAAAATTGGATTTGTATTGATATATTTACTTCAACTAGTATAATCACATGGTTTTCGATTAACTGTATAATCTGCTTATATGACCGAATTCTTAGAATGGAAGCCATTGGTTGATCTGTACAACATAGATGTATCTAAAGTAGCATACATTATCAGAAAGTAGTTTTTTTACAATAGATATTGCTATGCAGTTTCCCAGATATACGTTACAAAAGAAATTAATACATTCTGCAAATTGTGCTGAAAAGTGGAGTGATGTTAGTATTGATTATTCTGAATGTAATTAATATAGCAACTGCCGTCTAAGGTTAGAATGGTACTTAGATTTTGTTCCATATGTATACATATAGCTACACATATCTGCCAATGCTCAATTGTTAATTGATTGATCTCTGAAGAGCAAAGACATTAAGTTCAGTTTGGAGTGGAGATATAGTGTTCATTTCAGTACAGTACTGACAAGAATGACGTCGTCAGTGAACATGAAGGATATTTAATAGGTTATTCATAGTGGGATCAAATGGTAAAATAATATGGAATATTATGTGACGACTAAGTGACAACATATTTTGATTTTGCATGGACCCTACAAGGACAGCAGTTGATATATGTATTGTAATGCAACGTATTTGAATAAATATTTTAAAAAATTGAATACAACATTTCAAGCAAAAGTAATGTTGGTGTCTTATTATCATATATAGGCTTAGCAAGAAGCGGTTTTATTTGTACATCCTAAGTAATAAATTCGGAATGGTTGTAGATGTAAGAATCCAGACACGTCACCTATACATTTATGCCATTTCTTGACATTGATGTCATAATTCTCATGTTGTTTTGTCTACATGCATCGTATTGAATATTTTCAAGTAATAGAGACTCAATCCATTGTGTCTACTTTTGCAGAATATCTTTATTAGCTATAAGAAGAAAATACCTATGTTCCATAAAATAACCAAATGGTATTGTAAATATGGCAGCATGTGGGTTTTTTTTGTTGCTTTTTTATTTCTTTTTTTTTTTTTTTTTTTCTCTTATGCAAAGCATGACAATCATTGATATGTATGTATGCGTCGTCACTACGATGTTTATATTTAAGTCTCAGTCTCTGACAAAGTAATTTTTTGTATATCTAATACAGTGGTTCCACGAAGCAGGTCATTCGGTACCCAAGTCGTTTCGTACCATAAATTAGTTGTTTCGTATCCAGTGCTATGGTCATTTCGTATCCAAAACTATTGCACACATTTAAAAGCAAATATAATCACCAAGATTATATAAAAATGTATCATCTACATATTTGAAACTGTTACATATCCGATTTTAGTTACAGCCTTGATAACAGATGTATCCCGTATTACATGGGGCATTATATATAATATTTTTATTATTGGTAGAATCCAGGCATGCCTAAGTTTATTCAGGTATTTAAAACATTAAATATATAGCTTTAAAATGCAGAAGTAAATGTATGTCAAATGCAGAGCCAAGTTAAATTTACCCCCACGTCTCTCTCCCTCTCTCTTTCTGAGAGATTATTTGTGTGCATTATATTTAAGAGGATAACAAAATAAAATAGAGTATGCCATGCAAGGAAAATACATTTTCGCTCGCAATTTGCATTTATTTCAAATGCGAATTTGTGTTATGTAGCTAACTTGTTATCATCTTGTGATGGATGAAATTGTCCAAACATTTTGCATAAAATATGTTTTTGCAGTCTAAAGCAAGTGATTTGGCGGTCCTGTTGGTATACCGCGATCTACAGTTTGAGTACCAGGTAGCAACAGCCGATATCACCTTGGGTACGAAACGACCAATTTCTACCTGGTACGAAACAACTTGGGTACGGATTGGCCATAAGCCACGATTAATTTGGAGTCCATCAGTGTTATTGCAAAGATTTTAGCTGTTATTTTATCGTACAAACTTCACATACTTAAAGTTAGTGCTAAGCTGTAGGAGAGTTGGCAAGATGAGAATTCCCATTTTGTTCACAAGCGAGTGCATGGTTTTTTTTTTCAAGCGCTCAGGAGCCCGTAAAGCAGAGTTACTAAGAGGCCCCCCTGCAAGAGGGAAGTCATGGATAAATGACCTGGTACGCTTTGTTGTATCAAAGCAAGGTCGAAATGGAACAGCTCAGAGACATTGGAACATGGAATCCAAGGCGGAGTTTGCATGGCCAGTCGATGTTACGCTTAGGCCAACAATCTGACAGAGGATGGGTACGACCTCCCTGTCCCAAACAGTTGTATCTAGTATCTTGCACCAATAAGTTATGTGTATGGGCCAAGATGCAACCAATGCCCTTCGACGAGTTTTAGTGGATCAGTATTATACGAATGGATGCGAACAAGCAAGTACATGAGTACAACAGCAACAGCGACCAAGACAAACTGATCCGATCAGTTGTGGCTACGGCATTTGAATCACTCAAAGTTATCAATTTCTGTCTCGTTGCTGTACACCGCTAAGAAGCCAAGCTGAAGTTTTCAAAACTCGTCAACGTTGTGGCGTCGGTACCTGTGCATACAAATAACGAAATAAATTGTTTCCGAGTGGGTTTAACGCTGTTGGTTGTCAATTTCTTTTGTAGATAATGGTACAGTCTTCAGTCGAATCGCCTAGGAGGATTCTGACTCAATCGTGCGTGTGGTTTCATTATTTGTACTTCTATTGCTGATTTAAGTCGCGAAACATCACTTTACGATCAATTAAGAATTCATGCGCTTACTGTTGTCCGAATAATCGTTCCGCAAGTATACACTTAAATCCACAATGGCCTCGTCGCTATGTGCGTTTTTTTAAGAACCCAGCAACGGCTCCGAGAATGTCTTAGCCCAGATGCAACTTCAGCTTCGGTGGCTATGTTGGTGACGTGTGTAACAACGTTTAAGCGCATCTGCAATGCTGAATAGCTTCATTTCCTGCAATGATTAACGAGTTCTTTTACGTGTGTCAGCACACATGAACATACTTGAGAAACAAAAGTTCAGCCTAATGAGCTTTGTTTAGCGTTTTCAAATCAAACCATGCTCAGAAAATCTTTCTTGGCGCTGGTGAGTACTTTTGTAACAATGTTTGCTTGGTAAGCCACCCGAGAGTGACCCGGTCAGCGACGTTTGCTTTGCTCACTAACTTTTCAATAGCAGCGTCACCCACCAATAACTGCGCGTACTGTGGTAAATCGGGTCCATGTTTATAAGATCAATATGTTTTACCAATAATGAGTAGTTTGCTAGCAAGAAGTAAGTGCAAATTTTGCCTTGATACCGGCCTTGATGATCCCTCTTGCGATTCTTTCTCCGATACCTGACCTCGTGATTGCGTTGAAGCCGTGGGTGAAATCTATATAAGTAGGTTGACGTACACGGAAATCAATTGATGCTTTATACGCGAGATTATGTCGGTATCATGTTGATTTGCGTTTAACATCATTTTCTGCACACAATAAGCTATGCATGGCGGCCAGAATAACTGGTGAAAGAAGAACCCGGGAAAATACCGGTATGAACCACGAACCCACGGGAAACTACTGGCAGTTTACTCACAAGTCCACATTGGCCAATCCTGGGACTTGAACCAACGCGGAGAGGTGAGATGACAATGATCGATATAAGCGAGCGCTTTAGACGGCTCTATAATATGCAGCTTCGACGCGATATATAAACTTTTCTCAATGTCTGCAATAATTGTAAATATATCACAGAGGGAGCCAAATATGCTAAGGTATTTACTCTGTGGTGTCCGGAGTATCTTTGTTAAAGTAGCAGAGCCAGCACCGGCATTTTTAGACACCATTTGCTTCATCAGTAGACATGGAAGTCCCGACACACGTAAGCTTATTTTGCTCCAAATCGAACACTTAGAAATGATCCGTAAATTTTATAGTCGGCTGTAAACGTTGCAAATATGTGTTGTGGTCTCGACAGCCTGCACGGAAGATCCCACAGTGGGCTTTGAAGAAAGATTTGCATCTGTATTTAAACCCACGCATGAAACGGTCGAACAGGTAAAGAAGTCGCTTAAACCACCGACTTGCTGGTGGGAAAAGAAAAAGTAACCTGGTCAGATTGTCAGACCAACCCAGTCCATTGAACACTTGCAAGATACGATCACGGGAATCCAAGTATGCATCGAAGTCATTAGAGAACAGTTGTTGCAATCAGAGAAGACACCCTTCGCCTTGAGGAAGACATCAGCGAGGCACTTGATAATATTCCACTGCCACCGCCACCCGTATACTACCCAATGCTGAAAACACCCAACCTAAAATATAATGAACAAGATCACGAGTTTATCTTTCAAAATCCTGAACGCGCCGATTTTATTCTACACTTCCCCATTGGAAAGAGTTTGTGTTAAAATTACCATCGAATGTAAGTCATGCATGGACTAAATTGGTATCAGCGAGATGAATAGGCATAAATAAAAGTCATCGAAGAGCTATTTGATACAATTTACGCAAGGCAACGCAATGTTTATAGATATTATGAAACGAGTAGAGGAGGGGCAAGATATTAAGACGATGTCGCGCACCTCAACCCGAACCCGTACTATCATACAAACCTCTCCCAGCACGAGGCTGTAAACATATAGAAGTGCAGAAACAGGAACATAGACGTGGAGCTACACCCCCTCGCTCACCATCCCATCTGCATTTTCACTGGTAAAACAGCAACATCATAAAGGACGCGCAATTACACCCTCACGTGTGCCAAAAAGCTAAGATAAAAGAAGACCTCTTGACATAGAGTAAAAAAAGGAAAAATAAATATGGCAGATTTCGAAGAGAACAAAACGAATATGCCAGTAGAAAACAAGAAGAAATCAACAGGCGGCTAGAGGAACTAAGACTTGCATATAAATATGAACATCAAGCAGAAATGAAACAACCAAAGGAAGAAAAAGACATTGGATGACTGTGTGATCTCACGATTTGCTTATCTTTTTGAAACACGCGTGTGATCGGTTAGCGGGGAAAGCATCGCATCAGTAGTCATTAATAAGGCTGCATCGGTTTGTTAGCGGTTACTGACCAATGACTACGTTTTGCATGTTGATGTAGGAACATATTAAAGATATCGATGAAGTACATAATAATATTGATGAATTGTGAGGCGATTCTTCGCCAAATGCATGCTGCCATGCAGTGTGTTGTTGCAAATACAACCACGAGCATTACATGGATGATTTCATCAACGATATATTTATTTGATGTGATTTGTCAACGAAACCATGATTTGCTGTGATTTTCTCTTTACCAATCCCGCACTCTAGCGTCGCCGCATATTTGTTACAGGTGGTGTATTATTCGTTCGTAGCCATACGAGGGGTCATTCTGCGAATAACACGTTTGTGCTTTTAATAGATGTTGGTGCGACCTGGCAAAAGTTGAACTTTCTACTGTTGTGTACGACATGGAATGAATCAACGATGAGATTTGACTGAGGATAAGCGATCGTGAACCCACAGTCACCCCATTCATCTTGGTTAAATCTGCACAGTGTGCGGTTGACATTGCAGCGTCGTCAATAGGAACAGTTCTCTGTTGACTACAAGGTATTAATCAGATTTACCCAAGACAAAACATTCTGCGTGTAGGACTTAGAGGTACCCCAACTAATCCAATCAATTTACATTGTGGCTCGAACAGCAGCAGTTGCTGAGCTTCCGATAGCGTTGCCCCATACCTACGCCGTAGGGGCGGGGTTTACATCTTGTTCGAGTTTTCCCCAAATGTGGAACTTAGTGGTCTATTATTGATTACTCCTGCGAAGTCTATGTATCTTTCATGCCACGCTGGACGGTTGACGCTATTCATTTTACGATTGTGGACCCGGACGAACACATGTTGGATCTCCACTGGATCCGTATCGGCTTTGTTGTTGGAGGGGTATCGGTAACAGTCGGTTCGCTGGCGGTGCTGGTAAAGTAATCTCTCTGCGTTTGTATTTGGAACTTCTCACGGCGTCACAAAGCAGTCTTAATACAAAAAGTAAACTGTACTAGTGGACAATTGAACATAAAACGATTAGAATGGATGAGTTTAAAATTGCGCTAGTAGAAACGGAAAACCATCAACTCCGCGTATAGATACGGAACCGGGGCGTTAGCAAACAAAAACTAGTACAGTGCTTATAAATGGCTGTGCTGAAGCTCCTTATAAGACTTTCACTTATAAGACTACGCTCGTATTGTTGCGAGATTAGAAACAATAATCATCAATCGTATGGTTTCGTAATCGTTTGTTTGGTTACTGAACCAGGTTCGTGTATTCTATCCCACACGACTTTGGAGGGCGACTTTGCATCCCGGGCTCTCTCCCACTCGCGTAAATGATGCAATCGAATGTGATTCAAGGGTAAAGTCATCGGGAACGGAAGACTTGGACCTGTAATAGTAACAAAGGTTCAAAAGTCCCATAATGATACAACTCCCCCGATCTTATGGTTGGTTTAGAACTAGTGCTTGACTAGAGAAAAGGTACAATATTGACAGTCATTGTGAAATATCTTCATATCTTGCCTTGTCTGACCCTTTCTCGAACATAGGAACAAAAGTGTTGCATTTTGCAACTTTTCCGGCTTTTGGGGAATTTATATGTTCGTTACATCTCGCATGGTCCATAAGGCCTGACTTTCAACACAAATTGTACACCTTTGCTTACAGAAGTGTTCTTTGACTCGTGCTTGTGACATATGATATAACGCGCAAAACATCACATTCAATATTTTCTCGTGATATCTGAGCTATAAGAACAGATTTGATCATATACAGTTGAAACGTTTTGACTTCTTTAGGTTAAAATGTTCATCCCGATCGCATATCTTTCCCATATAAATGATGGTTAATAATTCTTTTGATGTTATTAAATGCTAAATAGTTAATCAGTGACGATTTACTCTATCAACGCTGCTCCGGTGGCCTAGTGGTTAGAGAGTCCGCCTCGGATGCGGGAAGTCGTGTGTTCGATTCCCAGCCGAGTCATACCAAAGACATATAAAAATGGTACTAACAGCTGCCTCGCTAGGCGCTCAGTATTAAGATGTTAGTATTAGGACTGGTCGTTCTGGTGTCAATATAAATGTGACTGGGTGGAACATCATGCTACATGTCTGCGGAATGATGCTCCAGTGCTAGACATAACTATAAACTGCCACACTGCCGACATCGTAGCGATATGATTGAAACATTGTTAATGCTACGTTAAAAATCCAAATCACACACACACACACACACTATCAAATTTGTTTTATTGACCTTCTTTCTTCCTCTGTTTACTACTGAATAATAAACGAACAAACTCGTGTGTTTTGTTTACATGGCTGATTTTTAATTTCATATTGTTCTATCCATAAATACTTCTATTTTAATCAAAGCCGCAACGGTATTTGTCGACAAAAGCGATCGACGACGTTTGGCTAGGTAGGCTGTGCCGGCAGATTAAACTAGAGACTTTGATGCTTGAAATTGTGTTTATCACTTTAGATACAGGTTTCGTGACGAAAGGACTAACCAAGCATAGAGTGCTTTGTGAGGATTTAACACCATTTTTTCAGCACAAGATAGGCACCACATGGTGACCTGTATAACTTAGTATAACGTGGAGGAAAGCCCGGTAAAAAACAACTGCCCACGGGAAGCTACTGGCAAGCTTTCTCACAGAACTGCTCGTAATTAGTAAGCTGACTTTGTACTGCAAGGTTAGGAGAGGAAGATATAATTTTCTTAAACTGTTTATTGCATACATACGCAGGTTGTCGAGTGATGCACCGCTCACGTGTTTTAACTTTCTTTTTATTGATTGGTTGGTATAGTAGCAGTTTTATAACATTAAGTCAGCGATGTGAACGTGCCAGGATATATCGGAAACAGCCGACCTTAGGATCACAACTATGACGCTCTACCAGCTGATCTACCGATAAATTTGTTTGTATTATGTGCGAGTGAGCACGGGCATCTTTAGGGGTTCCACAGTTTAAGCTCGTTGTCGAAATGAATGTATGCATATCTATCATATTCAATGCTGCATTTAGAAACATGCTGTCAAAGTGCTTTTTCTTGCTGGAGAAGCTTAAATTTTCTTGGTTGTTTCGACAATTCTGTTAACGTTTTGATTAATTTTCGTTTATTGTTAAACCATATCGATGTTTCACATCTAATCTCAGCCAAATCTAAACTTTGACCAGTGTGCTGATGTCAGCATTTTGCTGACCAATTAAACAAGCTGAGCAAGTCCAAAGGTGATGACCGTTGTCAATACCCGCTATTTTTTTATTCATTTGCAGATTCGATAAAACATGTCGGTTTGGACTATTTCTCGTCCTCTGTCAAAAGGGTTTGTAATATTTACACAATAATCGAATTTAAGGTCAATTCTGGATCATAAGGACCGATCTGCAGCAACACAGTTCCTATCCAACAAACTGTATAATAGCACTAAAAAGCATAATGACCGCCTAATTATTATACCTAAACGACACAATACAATAATACTTAGACATATCCAGTCTGACGCTAAACACGTGATCATATATAGAAATATGTATGATAATGACATGGAAAATTTCAATTACTTTTATAATAATAATAATAATAATAATAATAAATATCCTTGTATGTATTGTTAATAAAAGCACATTCATATTTTAATATCAATGTCTATTATTTTTGTTAGAGAGAGAGAGAGAGAGAGGGTTCTTCTCTTTTCCATGATAGTCATATACTTTAATGAGTCATACATTTGGAGCTTCACGGAAGTAACATGAATTTATTTTATTATTTCGTGTTAAATTGGATATTAAAAAAAAAAAAACATGTATTCGTATTATTTTATAAGGTAATGTAGGTATAATAGTTAAATTTTAAAAAAAGTACTTTCTCGGCAGTTATGACGCTTTATATTGCCTTGAAACAGTCGATAATAATGACACCCGTTATCGCGGACTAATCGGTGTGTTCTGATATGAATTTTTCCAAAACAGGGTTTGAAACTTATTTATCTTATCAATAGGTTACTACTTTCATTAGAAAACAGCAAGGAAAAGGTCCAGTCCCTCTTTATATTACGATGCTATACAAATGGATAAAAAAAGAAACATAGGGATTTAGCTAGTCCGATAAATCAATCCCCAAATCTGATGATACTGATAGGTCGGTCTGATGTCACCTGGTCATTAAAATTTGCAACCTGCATACACTTTAGACACATACTGGTAGTTGGTAATAGCCATATCCCTTATCTAGGGCAAAATTCAAAATTGTCACGGCAGGGTTGGATGAGCTAGCAATAAATATCATCACGGTGATTTTTCGGCGTACGTTTCAGCGCGACCCTTATTAAAGGAATACAAATATAGAAACGAACCAATTAAATCATCTTTCATTTCATTCTACACGATAAATTGATTATTTATTGCATTATATTTTTTGTGTTCTAAGACGGTTTTCCTCATGACTCCAGCTTCAAGTGAATGGTATCGGACCCAATTTCGGATACGCGAAGGGTTTACACTTGATTAGTGACTTTCGGGTCCCTAATTCCCAGGACTACTGACAAAAGTGTAAAGAGCTATCATTTTATAAATGCAACTAATATCTTTGAAGATAAGTGTGTGTCTAATTTCAGAAGGTCAAGTTTTTGTTATATTTGGCGGTATTTTGCAGATACGACAATAAGACCCAGTTTCATAAATATCTGTCAAATACCCCATTTTGACGTTAAAACATGTATATGTGTGTGTGTGTGTGTGTGTGAGAGAGAGAGAGAGAGAGAGAGAGAGAGAGAGAGAGAGAGAGAGAGTGTGTGTAAGGGACGTTTGATGGTATAGTGTAATTTATGGTATTTTTATAGCGTAAGGGATAGTATATTTTGTGAGATTTCATCTGCTTCTCTTGCACTCTAAGCTAACATAGGGTTTTTTAAGATAGTGTGTGTAAAGGGCATTGGATGGTATTGAGGTGTTGAATGATATAGTATTTGTGGTGAATGGTATTTTATTTTATTTTTTTAGTGTGAATGAAAGTATGTTTTGTTTGCTTTCATCTGTTTCTCTTACTTTCTAAGCTAACACAGGACGTTTTTGGATAGTGTGTGTGGGGTGATGGATGGTATAGATGGTGTAATGAATAGTATTTTTATGATGTGTTGGATGTTATATTTGGTGTGTGAGAGTATTTTTGCGAGATTTCATTTCCTCTTACATTGTAAGTTAACACATGTCAATTTGGGATAGTGTGTGTACGGATTGTGGGACAGTATTCGGATGTTAGATGGTGTAGACAATATGTTAAGCTTGCTTTCATCTCCTTGTCGTGCACTCTAAGCTAAAACAGTGCGTTTTAGGATAGCGTGTACGGAGATGGTTTTTATGGATGGTGTGATGGATGATACTTTTGTTAGGTAATGAATGGTATCTGAGTTGTGTGAGAGAATAAGATTTAATCTCATCCACTTACACTATAAACAGGTGGTTGCCAAAGTGGGCAGTTCCGTACCCTTGGGGGCGGTGGGATTACCGAGGGGGCGCTAATGCTGAATAATGCCTGCTATGTTGTAAGACGGGTGGGGGGGGGAGCTGTGAAGATAACCAAGTGAGCGGTGGCCCGAAAAAATTTGGGAACCACTGTGCTCTAAATTAACACTTGGCGTTTTGCTATAGTGTGTAAGAGGTTTTTATAGTATAGGTGATGTTTTGGATAGTATGTTTGTGAGATTTTATGTCTTCTTGAAATCTAAGCTAACACAGGGCATTTTGGATTAGTGTGTGTAAGAGGTACTGACTCGCATTGGGATGTTGAATGGTATAGTGGTGTGAAGGATATAATTTTATAGTGTTATGGATAATATGTTTTGTTGGTTTTTATCCCCTCTTGTCTAGTCAGCTAATGCAGGACTTTTAGGAATATCGTGTGTGTGTGTGTGTGTGTGTGTGTGTGTGTGTGTGTGTGTGTATTTGTAAGTGGTGTTGGATGGTACTGGAATGTTGGATGGTATAGCGTTGCGATGGATAATATTTACGGTGGTGTGAGGAATAATATATTGTGTGAGATTTCATCTGATTCCCTTACAATCTAAGATAACACACGGCGTTTTGAAAAGAGCGTAATAGGATGTTGAATGGTATAGTTGGTGATGCGGATGGTGTTTCTGAGGTGTGATGGACAGCGTGTTTGTCTATTTTCCTCTCCTCTTACACTCTAAACTAGCACATAGTGATTTGCATAAAGTGCATAATTGGATGTAGTATGGTATATAAGGAATGTGAGAGCATTTTGTTCTGGATTTCATCTTTTCGTTTACATTCTATCCTGACACAAGATGGTTTTGATAGCATTGTAAGGGCTTAGGGATGGTATAGGTGATGTTTTCGATATTATGTTTATGAGATTTCTTCTCGTTCACTTACATTCTAAGCTAACGCAATTTGTTTTGGGATAGTTACATAAGGGGTATTGAATGATATAATTAGTGTGGTGAAAGGCATGTTTATGGATGGATTGTATGTTTTGTATGCTTTAATCTCCTTCACTTACACTCTATGCTAACCATGGGCGTTTCATGAGAGTGTGTGGAGGTGATGGATGATAAAGATGTTGTAATGGATAGTATTTTTATGATGAGTTGGATGCTATAGTTGTGTGAGTGTATGTATGTGTATGTCTGTTTGTGTATGGAGACTACGCCAAACATTTTGGATATTGTACGTTTATGTTTGTTTATTTATGATGTCTATGTTTTGTTTGTCCCTGTAAAAAAACACTTCACATACCTACATAGTATCGTCCCTGCCTACCTAGATTAGTGCGTATTGAGGTCAACTAACACGTTTCCGTCCGATTGAGGTCAGTTGCTTGCAATAATGTTGCTATATGTTCGTTAGTATCCAATGCTTTGACGTTACAAATGTTCCATTTCCCATTGAGGCAATGGGGTCACACAATGTTAAATTCTCCTTCAGGATCAATTCCTCTTCACATATTTACATATTGGCCTTGGGCATCTCATACATTGAACATCTAACCAACGAAGGAGTCTACAACGTGATTCAACAAAGACCTATGAAGACCTCTTGACCACTGTAAAAAAGCGTAAATTGAAGTGGTACGGTCATGTTTCAAGATCATCTGGACTGGCAAAAGTAATATTGCAAGGCCTTAATTTGATGTTGATGATACAAAATATTTTATATTGCCCTAGAAATCGATAAGCCATATCGCCATCTGTTTTCTTTATTTAAAACTTGCTTAACCTCAAATTGTATCCCTGATATTTCATTGTTTCAGTAGTAACTATAGGTATTTATTGACTATTAATCAAATTTAAAGTAATATTTGAATCTAAATGTGCCGGATGAAAAAGGATGATGATTATATGTATGCATGGTTTTCATTTTATAGTCTTATTGGTTTAAACCGCTTGGTTTCCGTGTTCTAATGCGACAAATCCAGTAAGATTCATTTTCTTTCCAGGTTTCGGAACTCCAGTCTGGTTTGTGATCATTGCAATAGGTGTTACATCACTGAATATGGGGCAAATGGAACAGAATTGTTTTGCAACTGGACTTCTGTACAGCTTTTCTTGTCATCCAGTCAGATCTGAGAATCTGTATCCTCTGGTGTAACCTTTCAGTTGATCAGATATAATGAAAGCTACAGATCGTACATTTGATGAGATAAATTGCATTCGCTGTCGCTCGTTCTGCTTGGATCATGTATGTGCAGCATTTCGCTGTTTGCTGTGCTATAAAATGTGTTGGTCGCTATCATATGTTGATAGGTTTTGCACATTTTATCGCCACAGGGGCCATATTTATTATGATGATTGATGATAGTTAAGCCATGACTTTGATGTCTTTGAGTGTTTTTGTTTTCTTCTGTTTCCAGTAGGCTACTACTGGGTCGTTCGGGGGATTAAATTTAGTGTCACACGATTCCATAACGTGTCAGTGTTTCAAAATGATCTTACTTATTTTAGATCTGTATGGATGGTAGATCTGGATAAATGGTATCCGATCAACCTTTTCCTTCTATCTATATTTTAGCAGGTCATTTTGATTCGCTTGTTTACCCTTTTGAGTTGCCTCCGCTATCAGGTCTTTGTTGTAGCCTCGGTTAATCACATGTTCATATCACTCTGCAGGTCCATTACGGAATGCTTCATTATCTTAGCGGATTCTCCTTTTCCTCAGTGCCTGACTATATGCAATGTTCCGAATACAGTGTTTTGGATGACAACTGTTTGAGAGAAACATTTGTGGTTATCAGTAGTTTTTTAGCAGATGTATATATATATATATATATATATATATATATATATATATATATATATATATATATATATATATATATAACAAGAAAAATTATGACATGTCCTTTACTTTGTAATTCTGTTGTGATTTTACTCGGACACGAATCTCATCGACATCGATAGGTCACCATTTTCGATGATTATTTTTGAATTGAGGTTGGATGAGAGAGACCAATCGCCGTTGTCTTCTTTCACATTTGCGGTTAGATGGACAAGCATTATATAATCAATTATGCAAAGACCTACACTGGTTTCATAGAACAAGACCGCCGCCTATACGGACACGATCGGCATGTATTCGTCACTATTAGTTGACACTTTCCTGGTTATTTCTCTCCTTGAAGATACATTGGGTCGGATTTTTCCAATCATATGTTTTAATACTATAATGATTGTAATTAACTTCAAAGCACTAAAGCGATAGGTCCCCAAGTGGTTATTTCAGTGTTTTATTGGTCTTGTGACAGGGTCTACTGAAACAGACTTATCTCCCGGTCGCGGTTTAAGTTCTGTTCATGAAGATATCGTAAAAATTTACTTGAAAATACACCTTTATAGCTGGACGTGTCTATTGGGCAATTAGACCGTAGAAGAGGGTCCCCACACGCCATCCTGATAACGGAACGTTTCTAGCCATTGAGAGACGCGGCGGGTGAGCGACCCTCCTATAGTTGTTAAAATGCTATGCGTTTCATTTTGTTTTCCTGCAGGGACTGTAGTGGGTGAAAAGTTTTGTTATATGTTCGTTTATTTTATTTTGTTTTGGAGGCACTATAGGGATAACCAAAGGTCGGCATTTTCTATATCAGTATGATTGCATTTGTCCATAGCAAGTGATTTCAGCAGAAAGTATAGTTATGGAGGTTTTGGGGTTGGAAAGGGATTGGAAATCTTGTAATAAGGGCAGGATGACTGGTATGTTTTCATGTCTTGTTACTACGTCTTTACTACCTAAACTAAAGGCAGATTCAGTTTTAGAAGTTAACGTTAATTTAAGTCGAGGCTTTCATTTCTTCCATATATTGGAACGTAATGCTCATCCGTTATTGTAATATTAGCAAGACATTATACGCAGCTGTCATATCTATTTTATTCCAGAACAACTGAAAAAGTAGAGATAAATGCAACCACCTGAAAATGGCAGTTAATAAAGTCAGCCCCAGCCAGTTTGAGAGGAACTTGCGCCAGTGTCAGGATTCAAATAAGGAATATAAAGAAGTGCCAGTGGTGGGAAACACAAGATATAAACAGGTACGTAATACACTTTTGTCTCCGGATTTGTTAGTCATGGCGTGGAGAGCATAACAGGGGCAATATAAATCTGAAAACCAGACTAATGGACGCTTTATATAATTAAAAATGTTCTTAGCTAAGATTCTAGTAAGCTGCGGCTTCAGGAGGACAAGGAATGGTATGTACTTTACAGCAAAGACATTAAGGAAAAACTTTATTTTCTCCACCTTGCTAGCCGGTAGTGATACAATATTTTCTTTGATAACATACAATCAAACATGATGTTTGGATTACTTTAATAACAGTAATTTTAATGGGAGTCTTTCATTAGCAGTAATAAGGGACCTATGAATAATGCCTTGATTACCTCTTCCAATGCGTACGTCTTATATGCTTATACACGTGCAAATTGGACATTTGTGTTTATTTTGTGTTCTAAAGAAGCATTTTGTGGCATTTTCGCAATGGAGCCAAACCTCAAGTAAGACATTTTGTTTCTGCTGCAATCTAACAGTCAAACTGTTCTGCCTGAAGTGGGAAATTCCGCGAGTACCTATCCCTGTCTTCCATTTTCGAAGCTGGAGGCTTTGGAACTTTGGGCTTTCTTGCTAGTACCAATTGCCTAGCATGCTATTTTTTCCTTCTACATCCACATTCTTCTGAAGTTTGTCCTAGACTTCAGGGCATACCTTATACATGCACATGGAGCTGTAAGCGGGATCTCCTCTAACTTTGCAAGGATGTTACCTTGCATATTTCTAAAGACTTACTGAATCGTAGACAGATCCATCTGATGGCCCGTGTCTCGGAGTCCGATGTCTTCCTCAGAGCCCAAGATTGTCAGCGCAGAACCTTAATAAACAATACCACCAGTCTCGCCCCCGAGTCGTCAACGAAGGAGATTTCATTCAGATCGACCTGATCAGAAAGAGCTTTTATTTGGACAGCCCTAATGGCTCTAAGCGACTCTCTTTAAAGTGATGTGGCCAAAGCTCAGGAAACAGGCAAAATGAAACCATCACTTTTACCCATCTATTACCTACCTTATATGACTAAAAAGTGTTAGGGAGAAAGTTATAGGACAGCTCTCACTTTTGCAAGGGAGAGACAACCCTCTGGAGTAACCTCTTCTCATGCCGTGCATCCCTCTTCCGATATTTCCTGCTGTTTCTTTGGTAGTTATTTTTCATAGCCCCGGGGACTGTAAAGTTTATATAGGCCTTGACGATGGAAACTTTCATGTGCCACGTTTTTCCACTTTACAGGTAGTACCTTCAGTTTTTTCTGGACCTGGGGATTTTCTAATTATATGTTACCACATTTTGCCTGACCTCCACATCGATAACTTTCAGTAGTTCCATAACTGGTTGATCTACAATCGTTTCTTACAGTTCATCAGACAAGATCTCTCGTATATTTTCCTATAATAATTTCGGTAGGACTCATTTCAAACCCGAACATTTTTAAATTGCATGTATTTCCATCTAATCCAGGATAAATTTTAATGAACTTCCTTGCCAACAATTTGTGTCTAGCATAACTTGCAAGTTGGTATGAGACAAAGAAGTGATACCAACTTTAATCTCTAACACAATCTCCTCTGGCAAGAACCAGCTGTAAAAGATACCACTGTTAAATAAGAATGATGCAATAAATAAGAATGATGCAGGTGGTAATCAATTTGCGTCTAGCCATCTGCTCATGAATGTTTCTGGAATCGGCCTTAAAAGAGATGTAGTTCTTCAAACGATTATGAAGCAAATCACCTTAGGCATTTTCTTCAGGTTTGAATCACCAGTACTGGAGGCTACAGCTTAAATCACGAACGCATTGAGGCTGGAGACAGTGGTATTTTTATTGACCTTGAAGATGCAAACATTACGTTCCATGTTCTCCCACTTTACAGGTAGTACTATCGAATTTATCTGTAATTGGAGATTTTCTACTGCTATGCTATGTCATTTGTCATGGCCCCCGCATCTATATCATTAAGTAGTTCCATGGCTGGTTGATCCACTATTGCCTCTTAGAGTTCCTCAGAGAAGACCTGCACTGTAGTTGGTCCATATTATTCAAGTTGTGGCTCATTCCAAACTACAAGGATCAAAGCTGCAATAGTTCCTATACGTTTTGGTGACTTTTGTCCCCAACAGGGATTTATCGCGTTTCCCTGAATATTGGCGGTTTTGGAGTCGGTGCAAGCCAAAATTATGTTGCCTATTTGTATCATTACATGGAGGCTGGAAAGACTGGCCTGGTTTATCTTTGAAGAAATCAGTTGCGCCTTCGAATCGCTCTTTCTGGCGAATATAAAATTGCACAAAGAACTCCTGACAGCACTTGGTTTTCCATGATCAACTTTGCACAACCAGTTGATTTTAGGAGCAGTTGGGATTAGGTTCAGTTTCTGACCAAAAATACCGGAAATGTATGTCTTCAATCGAATCATGTATTTTGATGTGCAGAAAAATATTCTTGATCAGAAAAGCCTAGTTGGAATATTTCTTTTGTTTTGTGCTTTTGTGAAATCCTAATCGTTTGGATGAAGTCTCTTTTGAGAGACTTAATCTTAAATAAATGTTCCGCTCAACATATCATCTGCAAAATGAGGGTGGTATATAAATGCCTTATCTATAGAAAATGTGTATGGTTCTTCAGCAATTGTTATTATGTTTCCCTCGTTTGTGAACCAGTTTTGTTTTGCACAAACAAATGTTCATTGAGTAGCTCCACTATATGTATTAATGGCTGATTAAGATAGGTGTTCGTGCCAATTAAGGGTTTTATGGTTCTTTTCAATTGCGTTTAAAAGAAGAAGAAAAAAAATGAAAGTGCATTTCACTCGCTCTTAAGTGCCCTGTTGATATTTTGGTATCCACTATTTCTGGTTTGAGTGTTCTCATGATCAACAGATCTCATAGGTCTCTTACGGAGAGGAAACGTTCATTCATAAAGATTGGATTTCATAAGGCATTAACTATTGTTACATTAACATGTGCAGATTGGTCAGTGGTCTGATAAGCACTAGACCTTATGGAACAGTTTAATGGAGGGATGGACTTTTATGCATATCGCTAATTTCTGTCTCAGAAATGTAAACAGCACAATAACTATAACTAAGAATTGAACATACATGTCTGTAGTTTGAGATGACTTCATCCCAGTAAGATGAGATGACCTAAGTGTAATCTGGTGCAAATGAAAGAGGACGTAGATCCTGCCTGGATCTACAACATTGGCGTCAGACTGGTTCGGGGTTCTATTTGCTCTAGGTTTCTAGAGCGTTGCGGATAAAGGAATTCTAGATTGTTGAGCTTGGACAAGGGTATTACGTACCCCAACACAACCAACAAAACCAAATAGAATGTTCTCGGAGGGCTAAGATTTAAGGAGTGACTACTTTTCCGAGCAAATAATTATGTAAACGCCAGGATAACGGCGCATGTGCAAGTACTATTTGTGTCACCATTATTCCAAGTTTTATATTATATAGTACATACTGGATATTGAATACATAATGCAAATTGTAATGTTTAAATTTATATTTAACGCAGGTTGTCGAAAAACAGCCAGAAGCAAAGCCCATAGAAAAGGTAAGAGGTAGACCAGGGTCTAAAATAATTGCATTTGGTTGTGCACATATATTAATTTAATGAGTCTTGTTCAGTGATATCTCACTATAATGCGCATCCATGCATCAACTTTCCTTGAATAGTATGTATATTTTCGTCGGTTCCAGTATTATGCTAAAGAAGTTATGATATTTAATGTATCTCAATTATACGGACATCTCATGTATAGGTTATGCGGGTTTTTTTTTTTTTTTTATTGCTCTCGTGGAGAACATTTTACATTTTGAATAGGAAACTCATTTTATTTATCCCTACTGAGTGCTTGTACATTGGACTTGCTTATTCCATGTATTTTCTGTAACGAGGTAATTAAACTGTTATAAGAAACGTTGTGACAGTGCTTTCTTCGATTTATTAATTTACTTCTTGTCAATAAATGACTATCATGTGTTGTTAACATATTGTAAGAATTATCAACTAAGCTTCCAGCAATATGTAAAGGAGTGAATGCACATGTTTCAGTTTATAAGACTGAGCCCGAGGTGACAGTTGATTACTGGTGCCAAGTCACTAAACGCGTCCATTAACTTCCTCGGTAAACTTGATGAAAACATTCTGAAGCATGTGCTGACCCAATGCATTCTTGCTTTACGTTTGCTTGCATATCTTATACTCGTGTGACCTTTTTGATTACTCATCAATATCTCTTAATACAATTAGCAAAACATATCCAGGTCTCGTGAAATTGTTTAATTCTGTTTCACTTCGTTTCAACGTGGTGATGTTGGCCATGCTCAGTACCGACCGCATCCTCCTCCTACTGAAAATGTATTTTCCAAAACAAATCGTTCTAACTTTGATTCAAAAAAGGCTTTGACCTTGTGTTATGTGTAGACTTTAGCAAAAGGCACCAATAACACACACACACACACACACACACACACACACACACACACACACATATAAGTGTGTGTGTGTGTGTGTTAGAAATATTTGTTAAAGGAGGGCTATATCGGCTGAATGGCACCATTGCGTCTTCCATTTCTATAGTTTCACTTTCAAAGTAATTGATACAAACAGCGCAGAGGTGTAATGTATAGTAAGATTTGTAGTTCTCCGAAGCAAAGGTTTAGTTTCCATATAGCATTTGATCATATTCTGCTTTTAGTCTGATTACATATGTCTGAGTGACCATAGGCATGGCAGAACAAAATATTTTACAATTATATCATTCATTGTTTTCAGGCACATGATTAGGTGGTTACAAGTATTGCTTCTGTACTAAAAACATAAAACGATTTTATGAAGATCAGCATCACATTCAGCAAATTTATGGAACGGTAGTTTTATGCTTATATTGTAAGATTTCTGTCATTTACTAATTTGATTTGCTTCTTTCTTCAGAGCGATAAGACCAAATGGATTCTAAAGAATATCAAAGTTAATACACGTTTATGCAATGAGGAAAGTGAAGAGAAAAAGTAAGCTCTCTGTTTCTTGAATTTGTATTTTTCCATTGTTGTGCATACTGATTTAATAATATAAGGCGTATCTGTCAATTGACATGGATATTAAATATTTATTTAGTATTGAATACACATTTATAAGCTTTAAATATAGCGCCCTGACATCTACAGGTAAATATTTTATAACGAATTGAAACAAATATGTATACTCCTAATTTAATCTGAGTTCCATTCATGTTGTATTCCTAATAGAATTTTGGAAATCGTAAAGAGTATTACAAATGCTAAACCGTAATCATGTTTAGCTTCATTTCTTAGAATCCTGCAAATTTAAGTTTGACTTTTCAGAATTTCACCTGTATGTCACTATTTATATTTATACAAAACGTCTTGCCTGAGTTTCGTGTTCATCCGTACCATATGATTTCACACTGTGCAATGGATACTGTTCCTGTTGCAGCACTTGTCATTCTGAGAAAAGCCAAGAGAAACATGCGAGCAATGACGAAAATCAACAAACCAAGAGCGATACGGAACCAACGAATGCCATTGGGAAGATTATATTTGATGCTGGACCACTTGCTGCAAAAGTAAGGTCATTGAAATTTTTCATTTCGACCATCGTGTCATCCCATCATGTTTTTGTTTGATCGCTTGTAATCGTCGTTTTTCTTATTGATGTATTTTGGAATGAAAAGGGATTTGGTTTCTTTGATTTTCCATGTAAGGCAGGCTCAAGGGAGAGAACTATTTTGTTCATACCTTGTCGGATTACAAGAGTGCATTCAATAAATTCAATTTCATTTAATTTATTTAGCACTTGTACAGAACCAAAGACCGCAACGAATTTACACTGAAAGAAAATTATTATTATTATTATTATTATTATTATTATTATTATTATAAAATATACAACATGTAGAATACATTATCCAGTTTATACTAGATAAATCATAATTTGAATAATCACATGATACATATATACGACCACCATAATTTATTATTTTTATATGCCACAAGAATAACCTCACCCGCCATCACTCTCCAATTTGTTGTTCCGCATAATTATTAAAAATTATCAAACTTTGATCACTGATTTGTGATCTCTGAAACCAGATGTAGTAACAATACTACATAGCTCTCCTGCTATCTCCCAAACCCATGTAGTAACATTAACCAATTTCTAGGCACTGATTTGTGACCTCCAGAACTTGATGTAGTAACAATACCACATAGCCATCCCCCAAACTTATGTAGTAACATTACCCTATTTCCAAACACTAATTTTGTGATGTCCAAAAGCTGATGTAGTAACAATGCTACAGCTATCCTCCAAACTTGATGTAGTAACATTACCATATTTCCATGCACAGATTTTGCGATCCCTGAAACCTGATGTAGTAACAATACCACAACTGATGTAGTAACAATACTACATAGTTATCCCCCCAAACCCATATAGTAACATTACCCTATGTCCAGGCACTGGTTTTGTGATCTCCAAAACCTGATGTAGTAACAATACTACATTGTCTATCACCAAACCCATGAACCAATAGTATCATTGCTCTTTTTCACGGTAACTGGTGATTTTATGATCTTCAAAATCTGTTGTAATAATAATACTACATTGATCCCAAAACCCATGTAGTAATAATACCCTATTTCCAGATGACAGTGTAAAACTGATTTGTAATCACCAAAACCTGATGTAGTAACAATACTACACAGCTATCCTCCAAACACATGTAGTAACATTACCCAATTTCTAGGTGGCATTGTCAAACTGCTTTTGTGACCACCAAAACATGATGTAGTAACAATACTTGGCTATCCCCCCCCCCATCCCATGTAGTAATATTACGCAATTTCCAGGTGACATTGAAAATATCATTTGCAATCACCAAAATCTGCTTTAGTAACAATACTATATTGATATCTCCCAAACCCATGTAGTAATATTACTCTCTTTCTAGGTGATAGTGTAAAACTGCTTTTGTGATCACCAAAACCTGATGTAGTAACAATAGTAAAACAAATAAATCTATTCTCAGGGAACACTGTTACACTGAGTTTGCGATTTCCAAACCCTGAAGTAGTAAGAATACTACATAATGGTAAACACCAAAATCATGTGGTAATATTTCCGTATTTCCATGTGAAAGTGTACCACTCATTTTGTGGCTTCCAAAATCCTGATGTTGTAACAACACTACATTGGTAATCACAGAACCCATTTAGTAATATTACTCTGTTTCCAAGTTTGCAGTGTATCAATGATTATGTGATCTCCAAACCGGATATAGTAATAAAACTACATTGCATCAAATCCATGTAGATTAGCATGACCCTATAATTTTCCAGCTGAGAGTGGAACACTGATTGTGTCTTCTCACAAATCTGATGTAGTAATTTTGCTACAAGGATGAAGTTTAATGATATGCATTAATGATTTTTGTTAATATAGTAACATGATGATATTGTTACTCCTGAAACCTATCTTGTAGTGATATCTCTTGCTGATGATGCTTTACTTCTTTGTTAATATCAAATGCTTGCAGTAATATTAACCTATTTCCAAAGTAATAGTTAAGTATCATTGTTTTGATCTTCAAAACTATTAGTGGTTGATGTTGTTGTTGTGGGGCTTAACGCCATTTTTCAGCACACGATAGGCTATACATCGCGGCCAGTATTAATGGTGGGGGAAGAAACCGGGAAATCCCCGGAAAGAACCACCGACCCACGACAAGCTACTGGCAAGCTTTCTCACATATCCACATTCGCCGAATCCTAGACTCGAACCCACGCAGACAGAGGTGAGATGGCAGTGATCCGTAATGGAGAGCGCTTAAGACCATTCGGCCAAAATTCCAAAATGTATTGCTATGCCATAATATTACTTCTTAATTTAGCATTTCTTCATTGTTACTCTCAAAATCCTTTTGTAATAATGCTGTTTTCAGCGAAAAATACCAGAAAATTAGAATTTGGTTTTTTACCTTGTATGACACTGAAACAGTGAACCCCACCACATCCCTTCTACCCAACAAACAAAAACATACCACAACAAATTATTAAAGTTTATTATTAACGATACTTCGTTACGAGTCTATGCTCTTAAAATAAGTAACAGAAAAGAGTGAAGACAACAAGCTTTGTAAAATTCAACAAATAATTTATTTCCCTAGAATACAAAGTGAAAAATTAAGCAAAAAGAACTTACGGTTTTAAGAATCAAAAACCAAAAATATTCCAAGAATTAAAAATAGAAGTCCAAGTAATAAAAAGTCCTAAATGAAACTGAGTTCAAGTCCCAATGAAATCCGAAATGGAAGGCTATGATGTCTGTTGTAGTTAGCGAAGTGCTGCTGTGTCAACAGTCCTTTGTTGAATCACAGAAAATATTATTCCAATTTTGAACTCAGTATAACTTCCAATAAATGTCTTATCCAAGAATCTTGTCAGAGCACTTATGTATTTCCAGGGAAAAGAATCACTTGAATTCAATAATTTGAAGAAAATAAAAATTTCAACCCAAACTGGTCACAACATAATAACAACTTAACATGTCAATTGCTTAAGCCTAACTGACAAATGTCTATCAAAAACAGCAGTTATATGCTAGTTAAGATGCAGAACAGATTCCTGGATGAGGGTCAAAAGTTCATTCTTCTGGAAAAAATAGAAGTTTGTACCAATAATAAATGCTACTTGTCACGTAGTCCAGGTATGACCTTGACTAAGCTTAATGTTTCTTTCTCTGAGAAAGATAAAAAGAATAATAAAAATAGTTGTTTGCCAAAACTTCCACTGAGTTTTTAACGAGGTCAGGAACTAGATACAATGTTTCTATTATTAGTTGTTTATCAATGAAAAAAACAAATATCAGTCAGGTCAAACAGAACTGAGCTGAAATTTTGGACGATATCAAATCCAGTAAACAAAGTTGCATTACAATAACATGTAATGGACTTAAAATATTTAAAACTAACAAACAAACAATTAAATTAAATATACATAACAATTTATCAAAATGAAGTTACGAACAAAGGTTTTGTATACATCAAGAATATGTCAAGGAATAAATGTACAACCACCTTCTCTGGTCGACCTTCAGGACATGTTGGCAAATTTCATTCATGATAAAGTTCAATTCATTAGAGATAAGCTTGACAATACAATTTCAATTGACTCATTATCACCATACAGTTGTGACACAGAATATACGCAGCAACCTTTAACAGCATTTGAATCTGTCTCTATGGAGTTGGTATAATGATTAATATCTATAATATACTAAGCACTTCAAGTATTGGGCTAAACCACATCAATTAGATACACAAATCAGTTTTGTGAATTTATTTTTTTTAAAATTATTTTTTGTTTTTAAACATAAATATTATAATGATTTGTATACAGTATATAATATTCTAAGCACCTCATGTATTG
>JAECUM010021989.1:0-14844 GCA_016617855.1 Megalonaias nervosa | reverse complement strand
AATTTTGTATTGCCAATTTTCATAAAGTGAAATTCTGAACATTTTTTACCATCCTTTTTGACATGAAACTGGCCTATGTGCATTCACGCGTGCGCGTGAGAGAACGAGAGATGACGATCTTAAAAGTTACATTTTGGAATGTGCTGGTCATCACATTAGCCAGAATGATATGAGGGTCTAATTTTACCTCAACAGGACGTTTTGTCAGGATTGTGTAAGACAGAATGATTATTTGAAACTGAACAAATTACTTGAAATTACTTTGTCCTGGATGTAGTGACTTTAAATTTTTCCCAGGAGTTATGAAACCATTTTTTTAATATAAAAGATTATAGTAATATTATCTTGGTCATATAAGTATCGATTCAACATGAATACTGGATATTTCCATGTTTGTCTGGTTCACAAGAAATAGTATTAAATATCATGATAAAGTCTTTGCTTTAAAAAATAAGCGGTAATTAAATCCTAAAATATTCTCCCACAGCTAGGGGATATCGGTAAAAATTCCACACAAGGTCATTTGCCAGTGTGTAAAATATGATATTAAACTTATATGTTTAACAGTTTAGATCATAATAAGGTGTTTAATACCAACACAAATTTTTTAATCATTTTGTCTCGATTAAAACAAGCTATCTTTGGAAAACTCGAAACTACCTGTAGGCTAATGTAACACTTACAAATCATTTATTTGAAATAAAAAACCGAAAGTTTGGGTGTTAGATGCATTTAAAATATATTTGTTTTTAACGAAGTGATTACATTAATAGCAACAATTTGTCAAAATAAATCTGTACTGACATATGAGGTGTTAATGTGCGAATATGCGGTGTTAATATCCGGATAGACGGTGTAAATAGGCATCGGTTTTGCACATGGATATAACATGTACGGCGCCAATGTTGCTTCAATTAACATTTCTGACTGCTAGGTGGCGCGGAACTGGAATATGGCGAATACCTATGATCAGTACAAACGCCACCAGCTGTTGCCTGGCATGAGTGATTTCGCAGTCTAAATATGGGTAAAAGTAGAAGCAATACAAAGAAATGGCGAAGTCACACAAAAAGTGGATTTAAGGATAGAAAATATGTATATCGTAACTTTGAGCCTTGGTAACTCCGAAAGTATTGATTGCATTTAGCTCAGATTCTAAAGTTGGCATATGTTTAAAAAAGCTTTTTTTCAGAGTTGAATACAATGAGAAAGCACATGCTCTTATTAAAGGCAGTAAGTCTGCAAAATAAAATTTTGTAAGAATAATAAAGACTTTCCTATATAAATGGGGGAGGGATTAGGCTTTAGGATTAATAGTGGAACTATTAAGTAACCTTCGAGGTCTAAGATAAATGTTGGCGTGTTACCTCGGAAGCAGGGTAAAAAATCCCCAGGAACTTTATGCATTTTCATGCACGTTGCTATTATATGCAGGGTAGAGATGGGGAGATACAATGTAACACTATTGGAAACCACTGAATTTCTGATACATATTATATTCCTTCATCTATCTATTTACCTGAAGTAGAATCATGCCTAATCAATTTCCATTCTAATAATAATTTGATCTACGTCATACCTATTTACCTGTACAAGATTCATGCCAAATCAATTTCCATTTTAATAATAATTTGACCTACGTCATACCTGTTCACATGAAGTAGAATCATGCATAGTCAATTTCCATTCTAATAAAAATTTGATCTACATCACACTTATTTACCTTAAGTAGAATCATGCATAATCAATTTCCATTCTAATAATTATTTGATCTACGTCATACATATTTACCTGAAAAGAATGATGCCTAATCAATTTCCATTCTAATAATAATTTGATCTACGTCATGCCTATTTACCTGGAGTGGATACATGCACAGTCAAATTTCATTCCAATAATAATTTAATGTACGTCATACCTATTTACCTGTAGAAGATTCATGCATAGTCAGTTTCTATTCGAATAATAATTTGATCTCCATCGGACCTATTTACTTGGAGTAGATTCAGGCATAGTCGATTTCCATTCTAATAATAATTTGATCCAGGAGATACCTATTTACTGGAGTGGATTCATGCACAGTAAATTTCCATTCCAATAATAATGTGATCTCCATCATACTTTTTTACCTGGAGTGGATTCATGCACAGTCAGTTTCCATTTTAATAATAATAATTTGATCTACGTCATGCCTATTTACCAGTGTGGATTCAGGCATAGTCAGTTTCCATTCCAATAAATTTGCTCTCTATAATCAATAATACAACACTTCATCAATAAATGAACGTGTCCTGTGTTGGGTTTTTTAGACCATCATCGGCTACATTCAAAGCAACGTGTGCGTGCTAGTAAAACGTTTCATGTTTACCATTTATCATGAAACGCTGCTATGTCAGTAACACATTTCATGGTCTATCAAGAATCTATTTGGTTCAAAGAGAACAAATGTCATCATTAAGTTCGAAGGATAATATTTCAAAACAAAAAAGCCCTTTTTCGTGTAACATTTACAGTTTTTAGTGATGACGGATAGTTATTTATTTTCTTTTCTTTTAATTTTGTTCTAACTGCATCTGACCCTGTTAGTCAATGCATAATCTTCTAGCAAGGTGCAAAACGTATAATAAGTTGTACAGTCACATACTGCACCTGCTGATGAGAAACAACGGTGTTAACTGGATATTATACATAGAAATAAACCATACACATTTTATTTGCCTAGACAGAAAGAACTATTACGGCCTTTCCACCATATTTATTAGAATAAGGAATTCCCTATACATTTATTCCAAGAAGATTTACCCTTCTTATGTATCCTTCTTATAAAAGCGGGATAACGTTTTTAAAAAGATCAATGTCCAAATTTTTATTGCTGTAAGGATTTTGTTTTCTCGTTGTATTCAACTCTGAAAAAAGTATTTTTAAAAAAAATTTATTCCATTGAAATCAAATTTAAAGTCGACCCTTGTTGCCATGTTGTTGTCCATTGCTAGGCTTTTCCGTCTCTATTTCGTGTTTGGTATATGACGAATAAGTAAACAGTATGACGTCACAAATAAATTTGTTTTTGTGTGTATTCATTGAGAGCAACAGTTAAGAGATACGTACAGACATACTGTGTTAGCCCAGTTGTCCGGTACCGACTCATTTTATCATTTTATTGACCTCTGATTTTAGTGATTTAATTAATTTCCTGTCAAATCAATTTAGCGTCCACCAATTGTGCTATGTTGTTGCCTGTTGCAATGGCTATTATGTATCTTTTTAAGGCTCGCCGTATGAAGTACGGGTAAACATTATGACACCACATGTGAAAAACTTTCTGCACACATCAAATCAGAGTAACGGGTTCACAAATACAAGGCGAACCTAACTCTTACTCAACTTGATTCTCTCGTGACTACGTGAAATCTCTGCCATTTTACGGTCTGGCACAGCTACCAAGTGCCACTATTACTTACTGCGACCAATCAAGTCATAATTTTATTGAATGATTTCAATGATATCATTAAACAACATTATTGGCCAATATGAGGGTGTCTCTTTTAGCCAACAAACTTTCAGTGTCCACGTGAATCAAGAAGTCATATGATCATCACAATGACCAATTACGATACCTAATTCCATCAGCCAATCAAAGCATTCTTGAACGTTTTAGAAAGCCTCGTTTTGGTGTTACAATTAAGTTTTTGTTTACCAGACCATTATTTAGCTGAGATCTCATGGAATCAAGTGAAGTCTGGTTGAACGAAACTAACCATTTCTGCCTAAGACATAATAAACAGAGTTAACTCGATTTGCCGGTGCATTAAACAAACACAGACCAGTCGATCAGTCACAGCTGCGTGCAAGTTATATGCATGCACAAGCACGTGTGCGTAATGCTTATTAGACATATCGGAGCTGCAGAAAGAGAGAATACCGAGAACAAGAAAACAATTAACCGAGAAAGGTTGACGTTTCAAATTTCATTTGCAGAAAGGAGCTCAGCATTTAAACATTAAACTACAGTTTAAAGCTACTTATCTTAGTGATTTGTGTTCAAAGTGCCACAAAAGAGGTTTCAGTGAATCTAACTGATCTGCCGATATAGCAGAGAAGTTTTGTTTATATCGTTACATTCAATACGTTCCGTTTGACAGGGCATAATTGCCATATAGAGCATTATTTTCAATGGTATGAAATCAGATATACCATAATGAATTGATTAAAACCAGATACATATTTTTTTATCTCTTCAAATCATTGTTCATAGATCTCTTTCAGACACTATTATAATTGCCTGCTACTAGTAGCCAGATTTTAATGGGTGGAAGTAACAGGCCTTGAGCAACCATGACATGACAGCCAGTATGGCTACAATTATGACCACAATTCACGTGTCAGTAATTATCATGATTAGCCACTGCAGCAGATCCCTCGGGTAAAATGGATGCAGTCCATTTTTTCATGCAAGCCCATCCATATGTACAATGCACAGTTAACCTGTTGAGCGTAAACTAGCACGATAAACATTGTATGGTTATTAATCTTCTTTGGTCTCATAAATGTAGTGCTAACCCGTATCAGGTTCCATCATTCGAACAATAGCGGCACACAAGAGCAGAACTTGGAACACAAAGTTCAGCAAAGTTACTGAAGTCAAAACACATCTTTTTGCCAAAAAGATGCAGTTTTCATCAAGATGCTTTGCGTTAACAGATTTCACCATCCTAGGTAGGATAATATGCAAATAGGATGCCACAAAGACCACGTGGGCATAAGTTAAATGCAATTACTTAACCAAAGCAAGTAAAAAGAGATACACGGGCTTCAGCTGAGATTCTTGGCTGTAAAGGTGTGGTAATTACAGAGATGCATACCAGTATCAAGTTTCACAAACAGTGTCTGAGGAATGAACTTCAAAAACACAATATTCAAAGAAAGGCGGTAATGATCAAACTAAAGTATGAACCATAATGATCTGCTTTTGAAATGAGAATTTAGTACTCGTCCGGATGCATTTCCTCACCGAGATTCATTATTCTATGAAGAGTGGATTACATGTAAAAATACCATATGTGGTGATGAACTAAACACAAAACACTTGACTTAACCGATAAGATGTATAATGTAAGTCACAGTGACATTCTTTTGCTGGTTTTTTTCTGGGTTCCTCTTTCATGAGTTGTACATGCCTCCATGTATAGCCAGCCTATCGTGTACTGAAAAATGGCGTTAAACCAACAACAACTTGCAACTTCTTTTGCTGTAAGGATGTGATACTAATAGTAATGCATTAATCTACAAGTGTAATTATTCTAAAATAAAAAGATCTTAAGAAATCAACGTAAAACACAAATTTAACGAAGGCAGTGATGCCTGAAATATGGGTCACAGTACGTAACTTCTTTAATATGCATGTCCTCACAATGTTTCCTTCCAAGTAATGTATGTATGTATGTATACAGATATATATATATATATATATATATATATAGAGTTATATATATATATATATATATATGAGAATTTTTAGTAGCAATTTTGCACAATCTATTGTCGACTATATATATATATATATATATATATATATATATATATATATATATATAGAGAGAGAGAGAGAGAGAGAGAGAGAGAGAGAGAGAGAGAGAGAGAGAGAGAAGCAACTGCAATAATGAAATCAGCACAACAAGTAACCAAGCCAGTTAAATGTGAAATATATACCACAAATCGATCATTCTAACATGAACAGTGCATGGGGGAAAGAAAACCTTTAAAAATACTAAATTTAACCGAAGTCGGTGAACCGTGACCTAATTTTATGATAAGGGTGGAATACTCATCAAACTACATCCGCTCAGCAAGTTTCCCGATCGAGGCGTAACAGTATGTATAGAAGGTACTAAAGTACACATGTGGTCATGAATTAAACATAAAAACGTACAAATAATGTACATGTGCAAAACTAACCCCTGGACCATTTCCCAAGAAACATTCCAAACTGTTGGCTCGAACGTAGGAAAAAAAAAAAGAATGAGGTAAGAAGGCTGTACATGTGTATATTCGTTTATATGTACAGACGTTGACGCCGGCGTCAGAGGTAGTACAATAGCCCTACGTCACTTCGTAAAGAACAAACTAAACATGTTACAAAATTGATCGGAAAACTTTTGATTCAGTTTTCAGGAAACAGGTAAGTTCTGCCCAAAAATATTGTTCATCCTTTTCCAAATGTTTAAATATCACACACCAAAGATATACATATTTTGAATGATTGTTATTCGTCAGGTCATCCTTTTTCAGACTATTCAATAAATAAGAGAAGTTCTTGATAATCTGTCACTGTTGTCTGCATTTCTTGGAGACTATCCAATCAAGAACAGATATTCTTGATGCTCTTCGTGGTTTTAGTATTCCTGGACACAGCTAACAGCGCTCTCTCGCCATCAGTCTAGTTCTCAGCTAAATTTATGCATGTCAGTTTTATCAACACCCTCAGAATCAATGTACATAACATTAGCAGAACACGTGATTTTACTATAGTTAATTTACATAGGACAGTATTTTTAATTAGCTATGATTAAACAATAACTGTCCATCTCCTTGACTTTAGCTAATTCTTTCTTTCTTTTATTTTTCTAAGTAAGATTGCTTGACTAAAAATCTGTTATGTTACATTCCAACATTGGTTTTGCTTTATAAGACTTTTTCAGCCCCTGAAATGTCAATCCAAGGTGATCTAGGATATTCTAAGAATATGAAATTCTTGGTATCCTGGTCGTGCACTGATCCTCTGGCAGCCAGGTGGGTGAGTGATAATTTCTCGGTAAAATGACCCTGTGTCTGCTCGGCGACAGCGACTGGATGTTGAAAATATGAAATTCATCACCTTACCAGACTGCCAGATACCTTTGTAAGACTACTTTCCGGTGAGCAAATCCAGACGAGTCATCCGCAATACCAGAGAACGATGTTGGACATTTATCGATGATGGCGAGACATAACAATCTTGGGACGAAGACCGTAAACCACAGGACCATAGGATACCGACCATAAAATTTTCCAGGGGCTTGTGGTGGATGGGATTTCTTTGCAAACGAATTTATGCCCCCATGTATGTGGATTGAACAAATACAATTGATCAGATATTAGAGATAATAGCTAAATTAGATCTATCTATCTATCTATCTATCTATCTATCTATCTATATATATATATATATATATATATATATATATATATATATATATATATATATATATATATACACACACACACACACACACACACACACAATACAATATAATACAAATGAGATCTTTTCAAATTCAGGAAACAATGGAGGAACTGCAAATAGTGTCTGCTATACAGCGTCAATCAAAATGGTGGGGAGAACCAATCCTTACGCAGTCATAACTTCGAAACACAGGCAGGCCAAATTAACATGCATTCACCAGATCTTACAATGCTATAGTTCAAAGCAAAACCGGCCCAGTACCCAGTATTGTGCCAATAGCAAGCAGATGCAGGTCACTTGCCTACATAACCTTCTGTATTATGACTGCTTTAGGTATTTGTTGTTTGCACCAGTCTGACTTCAATTATATAATTTCAGATACAATTTTGAACGGACTCGTCCTCTTGAGTTCAAATTCATTTATGTATTGTTTCCTAGCAAATGTATCTATTGTAACGGTATTCAGGATCGGATGAGGGGGTGGGTGGGTTCCGTTGTTTCCGGATCCCCCCTGCTGACGAAAAGCGTACACACACAAACGTACAGTCACTTGCCGCTTGAAATTTGACGATCGTATTATTCTTGCGCAAGTTTTATGGGTATTATGAACACTTTGAGCCAATAGACACATAGACTTTGCTTTGGTGCCATTTAGAAGAAAGACCCTTTTGAAATTTTGGAAACAACCCCTCCCCCCCCAAAAAAAAAACATTTGATCAGATCCGGCCCTGGTATTATTCTAGTGTATTTGTCTGTTATGTTCATAAACTTTAGAACCAAAGTACTGGATGGATATTTCCTTAAGTAATACCTATTCCGAGTGCAAGAACTTCCGCAGAAATTCGATTGTTCTTTTCTGTAGCTTTTCTCTACGTCACCATATTAACGAGCAGACTGTAGACCTTGACATATTTAATGGCCTCCAGATTGATACCAATCTATCTAACTTCCAGCCCCAATTGTAGCTAACTAAGGCAACATTTTGTGTGATATCATTGCGTTGCATACATCTGTGAGAAGAACATGAAACTGGCGACGCTAATCACATCAAACGACAATGATAAACTTAATTCTGAAACGATACAGAAAAGCTAAATTTTAAAGGATCGCGGGAAACGAAGCCATTGTTTCTGCGTATGATGATATTAATGATGACAAAGACAACGACTAAGACGACAACCTTGCTAATGAAACAAATTAACCGCGAGAATTGTTGACAATGACAAATTTTGGTTATGTTCATCAAAGATATTGATCGCGAGCCCAATAAAAAACAGATTCGATGTCAATCAATGATGAAATAATTGTTTTTGCTTTTTTTAACTTTATTTTTCTTTTCCTTTTACTATTTATTATATAAAATTCTCAAGTATCGTTTTAGTCACTGTAACTGTGAATGAATAATTATTTCTCTTATACCTGTTATCACAAGTAAAAATGTCGAGTAAATCGTTTATCCGTTGTCTAATTGACAATTATGTCCATTTTTATGTAGTTTTTTTAAAAAAAATATCGACAACATCTCTAAAAAACGATTTTCATTTCAGTAAAAGCAATTTGCTTGTAAATATTTCAGTTACATTTAATTTGATCAGTTTAGAATATATTTAAACAAAGATTCATTGATGGAATACGGAAAGACTGAATTGCAAATTCGACCGGAAGGGTTGGTCAAGGAATCCTACACATGTCACATGACATACTTTAAAAGCATGAATAGGTCTAAATTTTTTGTATCGAAAGGTTAATCAGAGATATGTAAACATAAAATCTAAGTCACTACAAATCGATCGGCATGCATATGCATCTTAAAATTACCCATAATGCATAATTCAAAGGTCTGCCAGTTCAATGTATGCTGAAATCAATATTTACATTCTGCTGAACCAGTATGTACCATCAGAGCTGCGCAATGTTGAACTAACGTCATAAGTATAAATTTGCATATTTCTCACTGACATGACATAATTTTAGATGATGTTTTGTCATTTCTATAAAATAAAATGTACACGTCTATACACGTGTATCACACACTCCTTTTGCAATATTCAGCTCTTTTTAATAACAGCGAAACAAACATTACAACGAGAATGGACACAAAAAAATATGCGACGGGATTTTTCCAGCATAAACCTACAGACCCTATGCTATGGCTAGTTACTGCAGATTTTATGCGTGTATTCTTCATTCGCTATTTACCAGTTTCTGTGAACGAGTTGAATCGGTTTTACTTGAGAATCAATAACATTGCTTCTGTGATATTCGCGGTAGCTCAGTTCGTAGAGAATTGGACTCGAATTTCAAAGATCGCCGGGTCAGCTGCCTCAGCGTGTCTTTGTCAATCGCAATGAGCTCCTCTTTCCTCGGCATGACAGAGCAAATAAAGCGTTAAAACTGCCGCTAAACATTCCCACCACTAATTCAATTTGTGGCACATTTCGTTTAAACCTACTTATATCATTAATGTCTTTCCATGAAAGACCTCTGTTTTTGCTTATTGAACTGTACTCTCAATAAAGACAACAGGAAGGTATATTCCGCTATTTCAAAGTCTAGATTTTTCATATCTTGGTGATTTAACAGCACATTAACACGAAACCACTATTTAGTGCCGAGACAATGACTCCCATTGTCCAGACAAGCAGCAGCCCACCTCAGCAGATCCGGGCAGGATTCGAATCTGTAACTGTTGCATAACGAGCCAGGCACACTAACCCATTGATCCACAGCCGCACACAAAGGTTTTTAAATGCAGGAAATACGTCTGGTCACAGACCTTTATTTTGCACCAAAGACTCACGTTGTCAGTAATGTGAATTAAAACGACGTCAATTGTCGCCAATCTCAGTACCGTATTTTCATAAATTAGGCCTATAAACAATGGCCGCCTTTGATCCAATGAAATTAAACGTATTGTCGGCGCTCACTCACAAGCTTATATGGTTATGCAGAAAGAATTCTTAGATATGCTATACTGAAAAGTAACTGACTTCCTATGTGATGACATAAGGTGCAATTTGTGTCAGCCAAGTTAACTTTTTAATGGCGTATTTTAATGAGATCTTTAAATATTACGTCATATGACTATGCATAATAACCGGCCTCAAGACGAAAAGCCAATGATCTAGTCGGGAGTAGGTCTTTAAACACTGGTTATCGAGCGATTAGTCTAAAAATAGATTTGTATGATCCAAAATTTGTTTTCCTTGTGGGGGTGGGGGTGGGGTTGTGTAAAGTAAAATAAATATTTTTGTACGTCGATTTTACATTTTAAAAAAAAAGCATTGTAAAAATGCAGTTTTACTTTTCTTTTTTATTTTTCTGCAGTAAAATAAATCGTGAAAGACAGAAAGAGTTACGTTCCCTTTCACCGCTGGGATAGAAATGGTTCCATCATTCTAATCCAAACCTTTCCTGAAGGAGCTTTGGGTGGTGCTGGGTTGGAACCATAAAATGAAAATAAATAAATTGAAAAGATTAAAATTAAAAATGAAAACGAAATTAAAATAAAATGCATAAATGAAACAAAATAAATAATTATAAATAAAATAAATTTAAAGTACAGCTAAAATTAAATAGAAATGAATAAACATAAATAAATTAAAATTATGTAAAAAATATAAAGCAAGGTAAAAATATGAAAAGGACTTACTGTTTGTGAATATAATCCAAAACTTAATCCTAGAATTTAAAAATATAAGTCCTATCACTAAAATGTTCTCATTGAATCTAAGTTCGAATCTCGATGAAATTCCAAGATGGAAGGCGATGAACCAGTTTTGTGCTGATTTGTCAACAGTTCCTTATTGAGTCACCAAGAATATAATCCCGGCTTTAGAATTCCGAATAATATCCACTAAATGTCTTTGTCCAAGAATTTTTATGAGCGCTGGTATTTTCCAGGGAATATAAATTATTAAATCCAAAAAATAGATTTTTAAATCAAACTGGCATCAACATAAAAAACGCCTTGAGCTCTAAAGGTGTAAACTACGACTGAATTAAAATCACCGAGATATAAGTATTAAACCCAACTAAAAACACAATTTCAGATCCGTGTGATGGGTCACGTGGTCACTTATTTCTAACAGCGCAGTAAAATAATATGGCAATTAGTACGTGGCTATTTACAGGTTCGATTGTACTGAACGAATCTTACTATAAGATTGAATAATAAAAAAAATATAAAAGTTGTTTACAACAGAGCTGAAGCAAGCCAAGAATGACCATGATTACGACCAATAATTTTCACTCTGTGTTTACGAATTCTGAACCAAGGTCAGGAACTAGGTCAGCTAAAAATAAAATGTAGTAACATTGTAATTTACTAGAACTGAACTGAATTTTGGAAAAAATGTCAAATCCAGTGAATAAAGTTATCATAACATGTAATGAAATAAAAATAAAATAAAAGAGAATTTGAAACTAACACACAAGTAATTGAATTACATATACGTAACACATAATTTTAAAATAAATGTAAGAACAAACAAAATGCTATATGTTCCGAAACTACAAGGTGACAGCACCATTGTCTGTGGATAGTAAATCTTTTATTATTCAACTCAAAAATATAAGTACACTTCTTTTCATAAAATTACAAATACCGTAAAGGTAATTAACTAGAGGGGTCAATCTTTTTTCAGCAAATGATAGTCAATATCCAGCTTATTTATCCTTAGCAAAAACGTCCAATGTTATCCATTATTATAAAATTCTGTTTTAATTTCAAAGTCCATGTTTCTCTCTTTTAACAGAAAGTATAGTGCTTGGTAATACTAAATAAAAACGCAAGTAAAATTTTTCTAGAGGATTACCATCGTTAAAGCATAGGTATCGGATTCTAAAGAAGGCATTCATTCATTTATTGTCAGTTGTCATCATAAAGGATTTTCAATTTTGTGTTATTCATGCCATCTTTCCTAACGGGTCAATGGAGTAGAACCATTAGTTTTAACAGCAGTTATATAATTAAAAAATGCTTCATATTTCACAGAAAATGCTTCTTTGGGATCCCATAAAGGGACAATTTTAACTCGTAGTTTCAACTTAGTTCAACGCTTTGGGTTTGGCTGTAATTTCTGCAGTTAAATTTTAGGCTGCATCGAATAACAGACACGAGATGGTACTATGGGGTGTTACAATGACAGTTCCAATATTGCCTCCAGCTTTCGAACCGTCTGTATGCACAGGCGTAGGACTCCGATTGTAGGCCTCGATGGCATTGAATTTACTCTGAAAAAGGAATGAATTTGTTGAGGACTTTGAATTCGCAAAGGTCAAATATTATTTTTGGAAGGATTTGATACCAGTGGTGGTGAATAGGGAATATACAAATTTGCAATATTGGGTTTTTGCTGTTTTCAGTGAGGATAAACTCACATGCCAAAATGTGGAAAGAAGCTTGGATTTTAAACATATAAGGTTGGTATTTAGGCCTAAACACTACATTATGGGGTTTTATGGATTAGAAGATAGTTTTGGTAGCGCACTGAAGAACCAATTTCCTCGTCTGTGATAAAGTGATGGTTGATTTCTCTCGGCATAAAGGCTTTATGAAAGGGAAGTTCTAAATGCAGCCAGAAAGAGTCTAAGTCACCACTATGTATCGGATCAAGCATTTGCAGCTAAGATTAACAAACTGATCCAGACACATTCACGCTATACTGAAGTTTGGCTCTAACTAATGACTTGATTAACCAGAGCATAAACAAAAGAACATTAAGTTCTTGAATAATAAATTCAAGATGGCTGCTTGGAACTGTTGAAGATTAACACATTCTTTTTAATATTAAGAAAACAGCTATCTTTTACAAAAAATATTAGAATAAAAAAAAGAAATAATTTTAACTGTTATTTATAATCTGGAGCCGATGTATTCTTTTATCAGCAATAAACGTTTTATTACAAGTCATGTGAGAATTATTGCAAAAACATCATGCAGAAATATTAGATTCTTGAATGAGAAAATTCAAGATGACTTTTTGGAAAAAAATTGGAGAAGATAAATGCATTATCTTTATTTATTCTTTGACGATGATATGTTTTCTTCTTTTCATCCCTTAACGGTATTTTTATTTAGTTGTTTGTTTCTATTATTTTTATTTATTACATTTTTTTCTTTAGATTTTTAATTTTTATTATTTCATTATTTACTTAAAAGAATTTGTTAGTTTTCATTAATATTTTAATTTTTATTAATTTAAGTTTAATTATTTAATTTAATTTTATTTAATCTTAATTGTAATTTGTCACTTCTATTTTATTTTAATTTATAGTTCCACTAACCTCCACCATCCAACTCCCCTCCCCTACTTCATGAAAGGGTAGATGAGGTCCTCTTTATACCTGTAACTGAAGTGGAGGTAACCGGTTCATTAGTCGGAACCAAAATTCTTTTTATTCTACAAAATTAAACTGAAAATAAGAAATATGGCATTTTTTGTATCTTTGAATTTTGCATACTCCCCCCGCCTCCAAAAAAAAGAAATAAAATCTGGCGCCCAGCGACCTAACACTGAAATTATGGTATACTCAATTTTAGGTCGTAAGATCGATCTTTAGCCGATAAGAGCCATAACCACTCAGCTTACTTCCGGTCATAAAATAGTCTGTCAGCCTTGACCAAAATTGGTGCTCTGTCGTACTTCTACATAAAATTACGACTGGTATCAGTGTTTGCTAACCTTGACATTTCCTAAAACAAAATGGCTGCGGGCATTGTATATAATGTAAGCAAAATAGCCGATGTGCAGATGATTTCGGAATATCTATGTATTTACAAAAATCAAATACATATGGATATAATGATAAGTAAAACTTTAGATATGATGTTCCCCCCTTTCGTGTTTAAACTGTTTTACTGATGGAATGTGTTTAAAAGGGCATACAGATCTTACACAATTGATACAAGAACTGGCGCTTAAGATCAAAAAACAAATCGGTTTTATTATATTTATCTATTGAAAATAGTTTGCTCACACGATGAAATTGGTACATTTCTGCTGTTCTTTATTACAGCACACAAAATGTTTGATTTAACAGCAATTTTCTTTTGTTTTTTGCATTCATCACCATCTTTAGCCCAATTCGTAAACAATGAAACGATTTTTACGAAGGGACATGTATAATGTGCACAGTCATATGGACACAGATAGATAAAGGGAAAAAGAAGATATGTTTACACATCTTTTGTTGTTGTATGTTTATATAGTTGGGTATGTTACAAAGTTGTTTTTTTTGCAGTTCATTAATTTAATTGTGCCCTGTATCCAGCGTATTGAGGTGTTATATGTGTACAAAATTCTAAAGTTACAAAAAGCCCAATACACATCCATTGAAAAAGAAATAATGTTGTTTTGCCTCTGATGGCAAGAGACAGAAACAACATTATTTCTTGTTCAGTTTCATACAATTGTTATGAGTATCTATATTTATTGTAACTCCTGGTACATGATTTTATCTAATTTGTGTAATTTTTATTCACGGCTGTAATTTGTACAGAGTATCTTTTGTTAGGTTTGCCTACCTGACCTGCATATGCTAAGAACACAATATTGCTTAGGAGCTATAAATAGGTGCTTACGTATGTGTTGCCAATTGCTAATAATAATCTTAATAAT
>JAECUM010021988.1:0-32813 GCA_016617855.1 Megalonaias nervosa | reverse complement strand
AACTGCTACAACACACCAGCAACACAAATGGTATAGGGTCAAATAACTATTGTAAAACACCATTAATTCAAAGGTATTGGGTCAAGCAATTCCTACAAGACATCAGAGTAACTAAAAAATAACAAGGTAAGCCAGCTTCTTCAAGACATCATTAGTTAAATGGTACAGAATCTGGCAACTCCTACAACTGATCAGCAAGACATTAGTAGTCAACTGATATATGGCCAGGCATAACTCCTCCATGACATGGGTAGTTGAAAGGAATAAGGTCAGGCAACTCCTACAAAACATCAGTACTTCAGAAGGTCCTGGGACAGCAACTTGTACAAGTCTTCATTAAGTCAAAATGTATAGGGATAGCAACTTGCCTAAGATATCAAATGGTCATAAGGTATAGGGTCAGGCAGCTCCTAAATGACTCATGTAACCCAAAGGTATTGGGTGAGGTAACTCCAACAAGACACAAGCAAGTCAAAGGTACAAGGCAAGGCACATACCCACCCCACCCCCAACAGATTTCACCTCTAAACATGTTTTAGCCTATATCCATAGTACTTAATAGCTGACCACTACATGTTCCCCCCAACTGAAAATAATTCTGCGGGTGCCCCTGGCAAAGCAACCCCTATAAGACATTAGTAAGTCATAGGTACCAAGTCAGACAAGTTCCCCAAAACACAAGTCAAAGGTACAGGGTAAAGCAACTCCTACAAGACATGAGTAAATGAAAAGGTGCATCATCTGGTAACTCCTGCATGGCAAGAAAGAGTGAACAGGCCAATGGTATTTAGTTCAAGTGCAAAATTTTACATTTTTATAAATGTCTGTAAAATACTTACGATGAGTCCATGTCACTAGAGCCATTAGAAGAACAATCCCTAGCTCCTGGAGCAGAAGATGGGTGGCAGAAATTTTCATGTTTTGTTTGGACTGGTCCAATCAAACAACTGTCTGCTCATCCCATACATTGGCTTGACTTTGATTACATATCTCCTGTATCTGAAACAAATTAACATTAATGAATGCTTTCTTTAAGTCAATATCATGAATGTCATACTCATGAATCACATTACATGATGGATCAGGGAAACTATCATATCTTTACCCTGTAACAGACCATCATCGCCATCTTTTGAAAGACAAATAACATTTAAATAATTTCAATAACGGAATCTTGGTCATAATAGGAAAAAAAAAATTGAGCATCTTCAAATAAAATAGTAGAGAATGTATAGCAATCCCTCAGTATTCCTACATTAAAATATTAATGTTGGAAGCCAAACAGGGAGGGGCTGTTGGAGTCTGGGTGTCAAGGGAAAAAAAGCTCACTAAATGAATAAATGGTTCAGTCAAATATAGATTATCTAGCTTCATGAGATGACATTAACTTTGTCTGGATAATAGGTGGTCCACAGAAAGAATCTGTGTATCTGGCTGACCTTCTGTTTGTGTATATCTAAAGTCTGTACAAGTTGCATCTTTATTGTCAATATTTTACTTTCTTTTATGACATCTAAGTTTTTAAACTGTGACTTGTCAAAATGCACCCACTATCTTTGCTCAGACATTAAAATCACAATCACATGTGTGTGTGTGCATGCATGTGTGTGCGTATGTGTTACAAGATTCCAACAGCTCAAGTGACATCTCATTGCCATTGTACCTCATCTGAGCGTGCAGTTCTGCCAGAGATTCAGTGCATCATTCATTACTAATCATTCACATAATGCATTCCATCTGTCTCTTTGTTTGTCCATCAATCTGTCTGCCTATCCCCCATTTCATTTGTCCATATTTATGCCATAAATGAAACTTTAATGACTTAAAAAACAACGGAAAAGTTTTAATACATTCTTCCGAATGTCTACCTTTGAATTTTCTAATTACACTGATCAGCTGAATCTATACACCTCTTAGTCAATCACTCATGAGCAACAGGATCATGATATTCTTTGATCATGGTATATGTAACAGTGTCCAATGGTGAATGTCAATTACATTTTGGTTAACAGTCGGAACAATGGGAGATGTTATGCAAGCAACTGCTGTGGGTACATGAAAATTATATTATAATCTCCACTGTCCAACATAAAATATTTCTCAAACTGAGTTTGATATTTATGTATATTAGCTTGTGACATCAATTACAGTCGGGCCCCGAGTGGCCGAGTGGTCTAAAGCGCTCTCCATTACGGATCACTGCCATCTCACCTCTGTCTGCGTGGGTTCGAGTCTAAGATTTGGCGAATGTGGATATGTAAGAAAGCTTGCCAGTAGCTTCTCATGGGTCGGTGGTTCTTTCTGCGGATTTCCTGGTTTCTTCCTCCACCATTAATACTGGCCGCCATGTATAGCCTATCATGTGCTGAAAAATGGCATTAAGCCCCACAACAACAACAACAAAAATCAATTATAGTCAATAAACTAATGAGCTTCTGAACATGGTATGATATACAGTACTCAAAACTCTATGTGCAAAAAAGTTAGAGCTCCTTCCCATTTAATGTCAGATACCATAAGCAAACTCTAACGAACTAAAGCTTCATAGTTATAATTACACACATAAAATACCAATCCCACCAACATTTGCAATAGCTAATTCCTCCAGAGTTTCATTTCAAATGTCACCGTACATTTCTCTGATAAAAACTGGGGAACTGAGAACCCAATATTATTTGTTGTCCAGGTGTTAACTAGCAGTTGCACGGTCCCAGACCACTACATCTGGATTGAAATATAAAGAAACGTCAACCAAAAAGAAAAAGACACTCCAAAAATGTGTGCATTTTTTAAAACTTGCAAGGTTTTTATGGGGGGGGGGGAGAGGGAGATTTTACAAAAGATGCTGATGAAAAGTCCAAAGGTTAGCCAGAGGCAAAATGTTGGCACTGTAGTCTACATTGTACAATTTTAAAACTCACATCCATAACATTCACACAGGCCTGAAATATTGGTTACTATATCTCTGTAGTAACCAAAATTGAAAGTCAATAAATGTAGATTTTTACACTTGTGCTCAACAAATAAAAGACAACTAGATGCTTCCGTGTACCAAAAAAATTATTTTTTTATTTTAGTTCATTTTTCAAAACATTTTCCCCGATATTTCTATTGCCAATACATGACTTTCAGATCTGCTGCTTAAGCGTCAGAAATGCAGAGCACTGGAAAGTATGTGTTTAATGCTGGTCATAATTAAACATGTTGAACAGATGTGTAATTTAACAACAGCTAAATGCAAGGCTGTGGGATGTACACAGATTAGATAGAGGTTAGATGTAGTTGTTTTTTACTAACCTGCTGTACAATTGATACATAAATCACCATCTGACTGTCAGACTGGTATCACTAGTTTCCTGCCTAAAAGTCAGCACAGACCATCTGCTGAAGGCTAGGATTACCAGTCTCAAGACTAAGGGAAGAAAAGCATTGGTTTCACAGTTCTTGCTGAACTTAGAATACTGAACACATGAGGTTTACTGACAGACATATTTTGTATTATTTACAAAAAGTTGCCAATCTCAGGTAGCAGTAAGAATAGTCTAGTAAGCCATTTTAGCATATATTCAAATTATTACATATGTTATCTAATATTTCTCACAATTAAAAAAATAATATTTTACGGATGTGAACAGTTTTATTTCACATATGTAAACATGATTACTGTGATGGGATGTACACCTGTACCATGTTTAATAATCCTATAAGCAGGCACTTAACACATAAAAATAATATGCAGAAAACATTTTTTTCTTACGAGACATATCATGAACATGATCTTTGACTTTTAGACACCAGAATTTAGCAGTTTCATTCTTACTCCAATTTCAAGTGATCAACAAAGTTTTGTAAAGGAACTTGCTCCAGAACAAAAGCTTTATTGCACAGCCATTTTTCTTTAAGCCAGTGTGACCTTGCCCTTTGATTCTAATATCAAAATTAGTAGACCTCTTCCATACCTCAAGTGCCAGCCCTCCATAAACTTCAATCAGGGCAAATGGTATAGAACTAAGGAAAATATGTAAAAAGCATTTTTTTTTCAAAATACCACAGTAACCTTGACCATTGGCCCCATTTTCACCCCAAAAATATCTAGCATGCAAGAAACTGGTGAATGTATGCATCTTGAATTCAAATCCTAGCAAGGAAAGTCATTGGAAGGGGAGAATGACAATGATTTGCATTTGAATGTTTTAAAGACAAAAGCAAACAGGGTGTCTCTAGGTGTCACTTTTCCATTTCTGAATAAAAACTGTTTAAATACATAAAAAAGAATCTCATATATGAAATAGAAGTCAAACTGTTTCACATATGAAAAGTTCTTTTGCACAAATTTGAAATAAGAATAAGTACTAAAACAACATGCCATAGTGATGAATGTAGCAAAAAGCTTCAACAACAAAACTTAAAAAGTCGATGTTCAACAGCTGCACAACTACATTTATTTTTCATCAGTTTTACGGAAATCTACACTACAATAATATTCTCCAGATGGATCAAATGTTGATGCATGGTGGTCTTTTTTTTTTGGCATGCATTTTGTTACAGCACAGCAACACAAGTAGGCTAATTAGTGCAGAGACAGTTGAAATAAAGTGACTTGCCAAAGGACACTGCATGGAGCTAAACTGGACTGATTCAAAATAAAATCAGAAGAACTGCATTGCAAGTCCAGTGGACTAACCATTGAGCCACAATGGCATGGTAGTCTTGAGGATGTAATAACAAATCTGGAGATCTTGAAGCATAGCAAAAACAAGTATCATACTTTCAAGATCATACAGGTGCAAAACACACTCCTATTGCAACATCCAAGCCCAATTACACCACCAAAAGGACAAACATGTAGCAACTGTAATGAAACAAAGCAGGAGTCCCTTCAAGGAATGCAGGAATTCAAGATAAGACCATTTTTTTTTTCTCTTTAACTGCTGAGTGTTGAAACCTTCTCATGTATTCTTGAGAGACATTTTCAAATTACCCACTGTGGCAGCCTTACTGGAACATGATCAGCAACATTTTCATTAAAGACAAACTGGGAGATAATGCTTTACAAACTGTTATAAACTACATCAGGCTACAAGTTCAACTGGGCAACAATGCTTTACAATATATGTGTGTGTGTGTGTATGTGGGTGGGTGGGTGGGTGGGTGGGTGTTTTTAGTCTGTAACCTAGTAAAGTGAATTAATTTGTATTTTTGTGGGCATCATCCCCCCAACCCACCAACAATAATGTGACTTCACTCAGGATTTAAAATGATCATTGAATGCAAAGCACATGTTTTACCACTGCCTCAAAATCAGACCCTTATGCATCATGTCATTAAAAGGTGAAGCAATATTTTGAGTAAAGGGAGAATACGTCAAACATGTTCGCAATAAAACTGGAAGGCCAGACATATCAGTTTCATGCACCCTGTTCTATACAAGGGATAATCCCTGCAGAATAGACAATAATTTCCCTCAGTGTTGGGAAACTCAAGCAATCATGAAGCTGTTATTCCTCAGATTTTAAAAGAAGAACCCACCACAACAAACATAAATCTGGCAATAAAAACTTGTACTATCACAAAGCCCATAAAACTCAAAAGGGAGAGTCTCAAGGTTGCAGAAGCAGCAAATAATGTGATGCAGGCTATTTTCTCCAACACAAGAATGACTGTCTCAAGGTGTCAAAAACATTAAAAACATGTGGTCTTTTTTTCAGCACAAAGGAAAGTCTCAAGGTAACAAAATCCAGCAGTAACTGATACAGGCTCTTACTCTTCAGCAGAATAACATAAAAGAGTCCATTGAAAGAACCGATGCACTAGTGGGTGAAACATTTCCAGGAATTCAAGATAAAGACACTTTCGTCTTTAATATTTTATCAATGTTTACAAGATTTTTAAATCAGCTGCTGTGGTGAACACTGGATGTCAGCTTGCCACCATTTTCATTTAGAACAAAGCAGACATCCTTAGAAGTTTTTGGTGAAAAGCCCTATGTCATAATGATCATCTATTCAGGAGGTGTAGCAAAGAAGATCCTAAAGACGACCATCGTGGCAGCCATATTGGTTATACAACTGGCACTTTTTTCAATTAAGGATGTGGTGAAATACCCATCATAATGATCATCCATTCAGTGGGAGTAGTGAAAACTAGGTTGTTAAGACAACCATTATGACAACCATATTGGACGTATGACTGGCAGCATTTTCATTTAAGACCAACAAGGTATCATAGAATGATATACCGTCCATTAGGAGGGGAGTATAGATAACAATATTTTCAAGATCAGACTTTCCATTCAGGAGGAGTATCAATAACAAGATTTTCAAGATGGCTGCACTGGCTTTCATATTGGACATCAGATTGGCACTATTTTCATTTAAACCATTTGGATATCATAAGAAGTTGTCTGGTGAAAACCCCATTTCAATATGACTTTCTGTTCAAGTAGAGTTGTGACAATAGGATTTATAAGATAGCAGTTGCCATACTGGATATCAGTTCATCACAATGTTTATTTAGGGTCAGCTAGACATCATATGAAATCAATTAGTAGAAAACTCCATGTTGATACATCCATGTTGATACATCCATCCATCCTGAAGGAGTAGCAGCAAGAATTTCAAGATGGCAGTTGTGGCAGACATATTGGATGCATGATTATTACTGTTGTCAATTTAGGACCAACTAGACTTCAAAAGAAGTCTATTATTGAAAACTCCATGTTGATATGACCCTTCATTCAGGAGGAATAACAACAGAGTAATAATATTTTCAAGATGATGAATGTGATGGCCACATTGGTTATCAGATTTGCACCATTTTTATTAGGCAAGGTATCACAGAAAGTTCATTTCAGTGCAAACCCAATAATGAGATGACTGTCCAATCAGGAGGAGCAGCAATAAAAATAGATTTTCAAGATGGCTTCCATGGTGGCCATATTAGACATCAGATCAGCACCATTTTTATTCAGTATCATCTTGGCATCATAAAATGTCTCTAGTGAATACCCTATGTTAATAGCATCCATTCAGAAGCAATAACAAGACTTTCAAGAAGGCTGCCATAGTGGCCATATTAGATGTCAGATCACTACCATTTCTTAAAGGGCCCAACTGGACCTCATAAGAAGTCTTTTACTGATACCCTGTGTTGATATGACTATCTGTTCAGGAGGAGTAATAACAAGAGTTTCAAGATGGCCACTGTGATGGCAATACTGGCCATCATATCAACATCATGTTCATTTAGGACCAACTAGATAGAAGTCTTAGGCAAAAACCAATGTCAATATGACTTTCTGTTAGAAGTAACAGTGATAACAAGATTTTCAAGATCAACTCTGTGGTGGCCATATTCAATATGCAAGGGCCATTATCATTTAGGGCCAACAAGACCATAGGATGAATGTGTGTGTGAAGTTTCATATCAGTCTTCAATGTAGCTTAGGTGCAACATTAGCTAAATTGTGCTAATGGATGTATGGATGGATGGATGGATGAAAAGACTAGGGAAGATGGACAACAGACCGTCCCATACTATTATGACAATTGGACCTAAAAACTAGTACTCTACCAATTACACTGAATTTGCAGTATGGGCTGGGGGATTTCATTTGTCAGCTTATCATTTCCACATCCCCTGAACTGCAAATCTTTGCAGATTTCAGACTAGTTACTCATTTTAAGTTACAATTATTCTGGAAATTTTCCTATATATCAGGCTGAGGCAAGTGATTGTGATACAGATAGTTCATCAGAATACCAGAGATTCCATTCCTACCTTCTGTGACCTAGATAAGATTAAGATCAAAGACTGGTTCTCTGATCATTGTATTATATAACTAGCTTAAAGACCAGTCTGTTTGAAAAGGGTAATGAGCAACCACAGGTGTTCTGATACCCCAAGAAAAGCAAAAAAAAAAACAAAAACAAAAAAAAAAAAGTGACATGGCGAGAATGGAGGTAGTGTTCCAAAAGAAAACCAACCTGTGTACAGAAAGTAAGTTAAAAACTGGACTTAGGAACTGGATAACAATTATTCATATAACGTACATCATAGGATAACAAAACAAAATTTAAATCCTGTAAATTGTAAACATTTCTCAGGAATAAAAAGTTTTCAAATTGATCAATACAAAAGGTTTTGTGCCAAAATGTTATTTACGATTTTAACATTCTCTTTGTAGAATATGCATCCTTGTATTGCCAATTAGCAAACAGTAAAGTGTTTTTATTGCAAATGCATTAATTTTATAAATTCATGCAATTATGCTAGATATTAGTTGCAGTTTAGATGTGTCATGATGCCAACATCTGTGTTCATGGAGATGAAGGTCTTTCTTTGTAAACAAGGTTCAATCAGTAAATAAGAATTCTAGAGATCAAAGTAAATAAATCATTTTATCCTTTTTTTGTGGAAGATGAAGACCTGAAAAAATTCTGATTACATAAACAAGAATCCCTCACAGGGACTGATGCTCTACTAAGCAAAATGAATTTCCAGGAATTCAAGATAAGACAAATTCTTTCTTTTATTTTCAAGTGTTGAAACCATCTCATATTCTCCAGTGACACATGATTGTCAAATTAGCTGATGTGGTACACATACTGGATGTCGCCTTGGCAATATTTTCATTTAGGACAATGCAGACATTTCAAGCCTTTTGATGAAACCCCATGCCATAATGAAAGTTTATTAGTGAAAACACTAGGTTGATACAGGCATCCATTTGGAGAGGAAAAGAGATAACAATATTTTGAAGATATTACTTTCCATTCAGAAGGAGCAGCAATACCAAGATTTTCAAAACGACTGCTTGTGGGCATACTGGATTTCAGATTGGCACTATTTGTTATTTAAGACCAACTGGACATCATAACAATTACTTTGGTGAGACCGCCATGTCAATATGACATTTTGTTCAAGCAGAGTTGTGATAACATGATATTTAAGAGGACTCCCATGGCAGACATCATATGAAGTCTTTTAGTAAAAATCCCATGTTGATATGGCCATACAGTCAGGAGGAGTAGTGATGACAAGATTTTCAAGATGGCTGCCATTGTGTCTTTAGTGAAAATCCAAGGTTCAGACCATCTGTTCAGGAGAAGTATATGATAACAACTGTGGCAGTCATACTGAATATCACATCAACACCTACACCATTATCATTTAGGTCCAACTAGACATCATAAGAAGTCTTTTAGTGAAAACCCATTTTGATATGACCATCCATGTATGAGAAGTAGTGATACTAGATTTTCAAAATCGCCACTGTGGTGGCCAAATTGAATGTCCATTTTCATTTAGGACAAACTAGATTGTGTGTGTAAAGTCTCATGGCAATTCTCTTAGTAGTTTAGGACCTTTCTCTAACCGATGGTCTGATGAATGACAGACCATGGCAATTCTCTTAGTAGTTTAGGACCTTTCTCTAACCGATGGTCCGATGAATGACAGACCATGGCAATTCTCTTAATAGTTTAGGACCTTTCTCTAACCGATGGTCCGATGAATGACAGACCATGGCAATTCTCTTAATAGTTTAGGACCTTTCTCTAACCGATGGTCTGATGAATGACAGACCATGGCAATTCTCTTAGTAGTTTAGGACCTTTCTCTAACCGATGGTCCGATGAATGACAGACCATGGCAATTCTCTTAATAGTTTAGGACCTTTCTCTAACCGATGGTCTGATGAATGACAGACCATGGCAATTCTCTTAGTAGTTTAGGACCTTTCTCTAACCGATGGTCCGATGAATGACAGACCATGTCAAATGCTTTTCTGGTCTATAAATAAACACTTTTATAAACAGCAAATCAAAGTAGGTAAATACAGTATATACTCACTTACAAGACGAGTCCAACTGCAAACTGCACAGACTCAGATCTGCCATCGCATTAATGCACCAGCAGATCTGGGTCTGTACAGTTGTTTTTTTGTAGTAATCAGTAGAACAAATATGGACCCTGATCTGCAGGTGCATTATATTATGGCAGATCAGGATCTTTGAGGATTTTTGCAGTTTGACCTGACTTATAAGCGAGTATAGAGGGTAATGTGATCCTCTTGTGTGGAAGATCACAATGAATATATTCAGAATACAGGAATTACTTGAGTTAGAAGAAAATTTTTAAGAACTCAAGTTGTATGTTTTACTTTGGCAGAGAAATACTAAGTTCATTTATTTTTAATCATGTTTTAAAATGCATGTTCTATTCTAAATATTTCCTCCAGCAGACTAATAAATACATGTCCCATTTCAATGTGGAGATAGTCCCTAGAACACCAAAATCCTGTCTGATCTCCATTAGTTTATGATGGTCATAAAATCTTGAGTTTCACAATATACTTCTGCACAGTTGTTAATGCATGTAATGGTACATGGATAAATTCCCTCATGGCTATATGGTATGTAGATACATATCACACACACACACACACACACACACACACACACACACACACTGAAATCAGTCTAATTTTGGTCCTAATTAATAGTTCAAATCCCTGTCCACTGTGGCTGCAAAATGTTGTCCATTCTAGGCAGGTGGACTAGACATGGGGCATTCTGCCTTGCTGCCCTTTATCCAGACTAAATGACAAGGCAAAATTAAGTTGTGATCCTAACAAGTAAGACCTTCTGACATACATTCTTCTATTATATATTACATTTTGAATTCATGTCTTTTGAAGGTGGCATTGTATAGAGTGGCATTGTATAGAGTGGCATTGTACAGAGTGGTATTGTACAGAGTGGCATTGTACAGAGTGGCATTGTATAGAGAGGCCTTGTATAGAGTGGCATTGTACAGAGTGGTATTGTACAGAGTGACATTGTACAGAGTGGCATTGTATAGAATGGCATTGTATAGAGTGGCATTGTACAGAGTGGCATTGTATAGAGTGGTATTGTATAGAGTGGCATTGTACAGAGTAGTATTGTACAGAGTGGCATTGTACAGAGTGGCATTGTATAGAGTGGTATTGTATAGAGTGGTATTGTATAGAGTGGTACTGTACAGAGTTGCATTGTATGGAGTGGCATTGTATAGAGTGGCATTGTATAGAGTGGTATTGTATAGATTGATATTGCATAGAGTGGCATTGTACAGATTGGCATTGTACGGAGTGGCATTGTATAGAGTAGCATTGTATAGATTGGTATTGTATAGAGTGGTATTGTATAGATTGGCATTGTACAGATTGGCATTGTATGGAGTGGCATTGTATAGAGTGGCATCGTATGGATTGGTATTGTATAGAGTGGTATTGTATAGATTGGTATTGTATAGAGTGGCATTGTATAGAGTGGTATTGTATAGAGTAGCATTGTATAGAGTGGCATTGTATATAGTGGTTGTCATAATAGAGTGGCATTGTATAGAGTGGTATTGTATAGAGTAGCATTGTATAGAGTGGCATTGTATATAGTGGTGGTAAAAAGGTCATAATGGGAGGAAATTATTAGTGTGCAGAAAGATACTCTGGTAGTATACATTTTAACTAAAACATGAATATACATTAGCATAATTATACCATATATACTTGCTTATAAGATGAATCCAACAGCAAACTGCACAGACTCTGATCTACCATCGCATAATGCACCAGCAGATGTGGTCTGCACAGTTTTAGGAGAAATCAGTAAAACAAACAGCAGATACCATGATCTGCAGGCTCATTATGCTATGGCAGATCAGGATCATTACTGATTCCAGTTTCTCAACCATTCTTTAAGTAGATCCTACAAACTTTGTGGCACAATTCTGTTGCTAAGCTGTTGTTTTGCACTGGATTTTCTATCAATAATTGTTTTCTGATAGCAAAAGTAAAGGGCTTCATTACAAAACTGTTTTAAATTTTGACCATTTGCTGGATTTACAAGACCTGAACCCAACATTATAAACTGGCTTAACAAAAAGGAACTCTTGACAAAGACAATAACAAAGTCTCTAGAAAATGAATTTGAAAATGATTTATACTGACCCCAGATTGCCAGAATTGTGTTGTAACTGTTCATGTTTGCTTTAGGGAAATGTGCAATCAGAAAGCCCTGTGGCAGAGAGTAAGCCCTCCATAACAACAACCCTGTGGCAGATAGTAAGCCCACCATAACAACAGCCCTATGGCAGATAGTAAACACTCCATAACAACAGCCCTATGGCAGATAGTAAACACTCCATAACAACAGCCCTATGGCAGATAGTAAGCCCTCCATAACAACAGCCCTATGGCAGATAGTAAGCCCTCCATAACAACAGCCCTGTGGTAGATAGTAAGCCCACCATAACAACAGCCCTGTGGTAGATAGTAAGTCCACCATAACAACAGCCCTATGGCAGATAGTAAACACTCCATAACAACAGCCCTATGGCAGATAGTAAGCCCACCATAACAACAGCCCTATGGCAGATAGTAAGCCCTCCATAACAACAGCCCTATGGCAGATAGTAAACCCTCCATAACAACAGCCCTGTGGTAGATAGTAAGCCCACCATAACAACAGCCCTGTGGTAGATAGTAAGCCCTCCATAACAACAGCCCTATGGCAGATAGTAAACCCTCCATAACAACAGCCCTGTGGTAGATAGTAAGCCCACCATCACAACAGCCCTATGGCAGATAGTAAGCCCTCCATAACAACAACCCTGTGGCAGATAGTAAACCCACCATAACAACAGCCCTATGGCAGATAGTAAACACTCCATAACAACAGCCCTATGGCAGATAGTAAGCCCTCCATAACAACAGCCCTGTGGCAGACAGTAAGCCCTCCATAACAACTGAAACTTGTTACTTCTGCTGTCGCCTCTTGAATGTTACCCTGATAGGCAAGATAAAAAGAAATACTGCAAGCAAGTCCAGAAGACAGGTTACTGAATGATTGTATGGGGGATGTTTTTGTCCCCTATTTCCTCACGAGATTTATATTCCTAATCTTTCTTTTCACATGTAACGGTTAACCCAATTTCGCGTACTAATGTAACCACAAAATAGGCCAAACGCACAATTTTAACTGATGTTGGGTGGGAAAAAGAGGGCCTTTTCTTTAGAGTGTTATGGGAACTGAAACATTGGTGGGGAAAAGAGACTATATTATAAAGAGTACTGTTAGATTAGAATTTTGCATGCTTCTATATTTTGCATGTAACCAAAACATTAAAACATTTTTGGTTTGTTTTAGTGTCCAATATCTTAAGACAATGAAATTCTCCATGTGGACTTGGGAATATAGGACAGTCTTCATGTGCCTCTCCCCTCGATGTTGAAAGAGGCAACTAATAAGCCATTGTAGCACAGTGGTTAATATGCCAAACTTGTGATGGAAACTGTAGGTTTGAATCCTGCTATTGGATTAGCCTGGGTTGGCCACTGTGGAATGTCCTTCAGTAAGGAACTTTGTTACAATAGCCACAGCACTAAATAGTCAACTTGTTGTTGGATTGCCAAACCAAATCAAATCTTAAGTAAAGATAAGGTGTGTACATTATAGGTCAAACACTGGCTATTGCAAGTTACAGAATGATTCCAGTTCAGTGAAAGAAATGCAAAAAAAAAAATTAATGAAAGAGGTTCTGGGGATTTTTTTATACGGGAATTTTTTCATGTTTAAAGTTGTTTTTGTGATAAGATTTCTGCTTAAGTGATCATATTTTTTCTTCTACATTGTCCAATTGCATAAAAAAAAGGTTTATCTTTAGACTAACTTCAGTTCCCTAGATAAACAAAACCTCTGTAAATACAGGTCAAGAACAGCATCAACTGTAGCATTCTTTGGTTTTCGTAGAGATACAATGTGATCAGCCAACTTTAAACAACTCTTGAAGTGTTCAGTCTGAGGGGCTGGTATGGGCAGAAAACTTGGAATCTGGGTGAAGATGCTGATAACTTTTCAAAGAGAGTGATAAAAGTCTCTGTATCATGAAGACTAATTTTCACTGACCCTTGCTTTACCTAGATTCCTACTACAAGAAGGGGCAAAACATGGGGAAATTTCAACCCCAGTCCAGTATAAACTCCAATCAACTCAATTAACATTAAGAAAAACTTAGGATATTCTATTTCCAAAACCAAGAGCTTTTACTTGCTTATATAAATTTACATGGTTTCCATGAACATTATATTGCTGTAAAGAATATATAATTAGAGTTACCATATCTGAACTTTCAAAGAAGATGATATACTCCAGAGAGTAGGTGTATATCTGTATATTTATCTGAATAGATTTGAGGACCAAAAAGAGGATGTGTCTGGTAAAAAGAGGACATATGGAAACCCTAAAATAATATTGTAGCATACAATTTTAATCTTTGTCTGTAGTATAGAATTTAAATATGTAAGTGAATGGTTTGTTTTCATGGGTGTAATACTATTTTTCAGCATACGATAGCCAGTATATATGATAATGTGTGCCTAAGAAATTATTATTTTGGTAAATTTCATGAGGTTTACACTTGTCATTATGAGTGCACTGACAATATCATAAACAATGTCCTCTTCACATGTATGCAAATACTACAAGAAGTAGCTCCTTTTATTTTTGTTTGGAACTTACTATTTTGGAGGTGCAATGTCTCTTCCAGGATCTCACAGTGAAAAAATCCCACATGCATGAGTAAGAAAAGTGGTATGGAGACATCTGGCATGAACAGTGGTAAATTTTAAAAAGAAGAATTATGATTGTTCTAAGTAGGTTATGACAACCGATTCCCTTATATCAGGTATCCTGGAACTAATAAACATGGGCTCAGTAAGAGACATTTATTTTGGGAGTTTCACCAAAAATGAGGGGAGTGTAACTATTAAGGAATGTATGCCTACTGTATCTAGTATAGTAGTTTGTACAGAAGAGTGATTACTTTGCTCCAAAAAAGAGATTAAGTCAGCAACAATGTTTTCGTAAGCACAGAATTTAGAAGAAAAAGCAGAAAAATGAAACTCAGAAAGATTAAGCTCAGTAAGCATTTTTAGTAAACCAAAATATAAATTGATGGTCTATAAGAGGAAAACAAAGATTCATTAAGTTCTAATAACCACTGATTTTATAACCGTAGCAAATGTGAAGAAAAAAAATGACTCTCCAAAAATGGTTAGAAATGACTCTCCAATCGAATGGTTAGAAATGACTCTCCAATCAAATGGTTAGAAATGACTCTCCAATCAAATGGTTAGAAACCTCTTATATACTCTCAGCAAACATCATCAAAAATAAATTACTTTGATATCTCAATAAAAATCAAAGACACATCTGGTTTTAAATATGTATAATTGTCCGTGTTCCACATTATTAGATAAGAAGTCAATGTATATGAATTGTTACTTTTGAAATATACAAATTCTCTCATTTCAAATAAAATACAATTAAAGAGAAATAAAAAATTTGATGCAAAAATACACAATTCTTTTGTTATTTTTAGGACAAGTTCATATAAACAAACGGAGTCAAAGAATTAACAAAAACCTAGGATTTCAATATAAACTGTAATCTTTCATATTTCTCCATTCCTGTATTAACGAAAATGTATTTTCACATATTAAAAATTTTAAATTATAATCTAGTCAGTCATTTTAAGCAGAAGAGAAATGCTTCATTATGTTTTACACATTTGGTACTGATCATTATAATTTTTGCATTTAGTAAGGATCATTAAATTTTACACAGTTGGTAAGGATAATTATGTTTTATACATTTGGTTGTTGTTGTTGTAGAGTTTGACGCCATTTTTAAGCACAAGATAGGCTATACATGGCGGCCAGTATAAATGGTGGAGGAAGGACCAGGGAAAGCCCTGGAAAGAACCACCGACCCACATGAAGCTACTGGCAAGCTTTCTCAGATACCCACATTGGCAAACACCCCCCCCCCCGAGACTCAAACCTAAACAGACAGAGTTGAGATGGCAGTGATCCATAAGGGTATACATTTGGAAAGGATCATTATATTTTACACATTTGGTAAGGATCATTATATTTTACAGTTTTGTAAACTACATTTTACTCATTTGGTAACGATAATTATGCTTTACACATTTGGTAAGGATAATTATGTTTTACACATTTGGTAAGGATCTTTATATTTTAGACATTTGGTAACAATCATTATATTTTACACATTTGGTAAGGATCATTACATTTTACACATTTGGTAAGGATCATTACACTTTACACATTTGGTAAGAATCATTACATTTTGCACATTTGGTAAGGATCATTATATTTTAGACATTTGATAATGATCATTAAATTTTACACATTTGGTAAGGATCATTACATTTTACACATTTGGTAAGGATCATAATATTTTACAGTTTTGTCAAGATAATTATAGATTACACATTTGTTAAGGATCATTGTAATTTATGCATTTGGTAAGGATCATTAAAATTTACACCTTTGGTAAGGATCATTATATTTTACACATTTGGTAAAGATCATAATATTTTACAGTTTTGTCAAGATAATTATAGATTACACATTTGTTAAGGATCATTGTAATTTATGCATTTGGTAAGGATCATTAAAATTTACACCTTTGGTAAGGATCATTATATTTTACACATTTGGTAAAGATCATAATATTTTACAGTTTTGTCAAGATAATTATAGATTACACATTTGTTAAGGATCATTGTAATTTATGCATTTGGTAAGGATCATTAAAATTTACACCTTTGGTAAGGATCATTATATTTTACACATTTGGTAAAGATCATAATATTTTACAGTTTTGTCAAGATAATTATAGATTACACATTTGTTAAGGATCATTGTAATTTATGCATTTGGTAAGGATCATTAAAATTTACACCTTTGGTAAGGATCATTATATTTGACAGTGTGGTAAAGATAATTATATTTTGTATGGATCATTATATTTTACACAGTTTGGTAAGGATCATTATCTTTCACACATTTGGTAAGGCTCACTTTCATTCTGATCAGATTAAAAATTATATAAGAGATAAAAAAAATGATGTATACAATTTTTATATATGGCTATATTTTCATGAGAAATGTTGAGAATAATCCACATGGAGTATGTTATATTTTTTCATCCTCATTAAACTTGTTTTAATGTAATTTTATATTTTCATTTTTCGATTAGTTGACTAGATCTCTAAAGCTAATTTCCTACTGAGTATAAAAGGACAGCAAAACCCATCTTATAGGACATCATCACTTACAGAACACATAATACAGAGGACACCCATTTTTCTTGATTTCACTTATATACCGAACCTCTATATAAAGGACATTTGTCCACAATGGAGATAATAATACAGACCCATGATGGTCTATAATAGGTATGTTTCATTGTACCTGAAAAATAATCTTCATGTTGATAAACTTATGATGAGCTTAATTAGTCTAAGGACAGTTATCAGCTTAATTAGTCTAAAGACAGTTATCAGCTTAATTAGTCTAAGGACAGTTATCAGCTTAATTAGTCTAAAGACAGTTATCAGCTTAATTAGTCTAACAGTTATCAATGCCTTTGTCCTTATCAGGCATTAAAAGTTACTGCAAGTTACACTGACAAACTTTTCATCTAATAAAACTTGGTTTATTCATATTAGTTGCAGCTGGCACATTGATTTTGTTAGTACAAACTCAAAGTAGATTTTAAACATGTACATCAGTAAGTAGATTCCAAGCAAGGATATTACTAGGGCTAGTGTTGCTTTGAAAGAAAAATACAACATATATAGGGAACTTAATTCATTTTTACAACAGTCTTCCTGTATAACCAATTTAAATCTGGTATTTATTTTATTCAGAAAGCAAAATTATGAGATGTCCAGCCCATCAACTTTTCTAAATCATGGTTATAAATCTTCAAATGGCCCACTTTTGTGTGTGTTACTAAAATAGGGCAATGGACAAACTGAATTATAATATCAAAGGGCTTATTGGTTTTCTTACAAAAGGTTTGTGCTTGTTTGTCTTTATGAAAAATTTTATCCCATCCATAAATATAGCATTACAGTATTAATTACATTACACTTTTTCATATAACCTGAAAATTTTCAAATGAATTTTTGACAAAAAAATGTATGTCTTTATGAACAAATTTTTCATGGGCAACAAGTTTTGTTTGGTAAGTGTTTGCCTTTCTGTGTATGTTTTAAAACCTAATTTACAGAGGGGGTGTCTTTTAGACTGAAAGTGTCTTAAATTTAAAGCTTCTAATCTATAACTGATTCACAAGGCCAACACCACTGGACTGATTCACAAGGCCAACACCACTGGACCACATTTTCATCATGTATAATATGCCCCAAGCAGAAAACCATGTGGAAGAAAGAATATGAACCCAAATTCTCAGACTGGGTTCAGGAAAAACACTGCTAAGTTTCTGAAATAAGAACTAAATAAAAAAGAACCAGTCCAAAATTCTGTGTAGCATACCTACTATTAATTGTTAACTCCATTCATGAATTGCTGCATGGTCCTGATATAAATATTAAAGGTATACCATTTCCTTTCTCTCAGCTCAGATGAACTCACTCCTAGCAACATCACTACTACACACTCAACAAAGCAAGGTAATCTCTGCTGCTGCTGCTGCAGAAATCATGACAATTCCAAAATACATTCACAAAATTTCTGTCACTGGTCTAAAGGCCTCCAAGATACTAAACTCCATAGAATTGCACCAAAAACTAAAGCATGGAGTTTAAAAATCCATTAACATTGACACCAAGATGAATGTATATTCCCATAGTAGTCCAATCTCTTCCTTGCTTGCTCTGCTGTACCAACCTATCCCAGCATGCATTTGATAGGCCCAAATAAACAGAGCCAGCCACGAATTTGCTACAGGGTATCAGATCTCCTACAGTGCAGTTTTTTGCTCTCCTCAGAAATATAAATACCTACCATGTGCCACTGTTATAAATAGCATGATTGCCTCTGAACCCTGGAGCAACTTGCCTGACAAGTTTTTCTTTACAAAGTGGAATTCATGATAACAAAACTTTTGTTCCTAAAACTGTTTGCAATTCCAGAAGGCAAAAAGTTGCTTAAAGAAAATTTTAGTAACCAGACATAAATTTCTCAAATTAGTTCCACTGTGCCACTATTGACCTCTTCTACTTGGAACCTTAGGGGTGCACTAAGGGGTAAAAATCTGGTAACTGAATTCTTTGAATAGGCTTGCTTTTATAAAAAAAAAACAAAAATTGAAATCTTTTATATACTTTGTAAAATGCAATTCAGAGCAGAACTTTCTAAATATGCATATTAATTTTCTTGACAACTGGTTATCATTTCAGATATGACACAAAGTTCACACAAAAAAGGGAAAAAGTTTAGTTACTATTACGAAATCAAAGAGAATATTTCTGCATGCATGAACATTGAATCAAATGCATTATTGGGTTTATGTTTCACAAAAGGAGAGTATATAATTTTTGCACAACCACCTGCATCACAAAGTGCATTTTAAAATGCCAGAACACAATTATAGGAGAACATTTCAAAATTCAAGTAAAATAATAACGATAGTTATGCACCTTACTGTTACGTGAAGTGCAGACATTAAAGTTATGACAGTGCCTTCTAGCCATGCTTGTGGCCAATAAATGTCTAACTAAATTGAAGACTTAACCATCATTCTACTTGATGATTGCTTTATCTAGCACCATCAGCATTGTTTAAATTCAGCTTTTGTGGTGTTTATATGCCAATTCTACATCTAGCCCAAATGGCAAAAAATGTACTTTTGATAAAAAAAAAATGCCTCCAATACAAATCAATAACACTCAAGACATAGTAGTGAAAATAAGTAATTAAAATCATCATTAATTATTCAGTTTTTAAAATGATTTTGGTCCTCTTAAAAAAACATTAATTTGTACCCAATTGGAATTCCAGATACTGGTCACCATTTATTACCTTATTTAAAACGTGAATGCTTCTGAAAATACTTCCTAGACAAAAGAGTTTTAGCAAGAATTATAGTTGATCATGCAAATAAACACAATAAACTCAAGGCTTCAAGCAGTAATAATGACATTGTATGAAACTAAACAAAACGGCATATTTCCTTTGGAATTCCTTGTAAAACTATACAATGAAGTGCAATGGTTGAACACAAAATAACAAGATAAATTGTCACAAAATTTATTTGAAAACTTCCTCAGTATTTATCGCATGAGAAGACCAGGTATACTCGGGGTGGGGGATGAGCTTATCACTGAACAAAATAGGATAATTCACATTCTTTGTTGATTCACTGTACAAAATTCACAAAGTTACACAATTTGTACAGTATTTATCCCCTGATAAGCCAATGGTACATGCCTTATCAATGTAAAGAAGAGCTGTGTGGGCTTATCCATGAATAAGGTCTAGTTAGATTAGACCTTGCAAAGTTTACATTAAAGTTGTGGATGGACTAATGGTTAAGCAGGGGCTTTATTAATGGAGAAATATGGTACAAAGAGAGAGAAGAGGGAGAAACACATGACTCATTTTCAGGACTCTTTCCAATATGAGAAGTTTAAACACATCCATCTCCTACTCTTTGACATATTTATGTGAAATTTCAGAATGCACCTCTGTTCATAGCTTATAAAAACTGCCAGAAAAGAACAATTTCCATGGCAACCAAATATACATTCAAACCCTGTGATGAGTGACCAATCCATTATCCTAGATATCAGGAAGACAAGCCCAGAGTCTGGCTGCTTTGTACCTATCTTCTGTCATACAATTTTTGTAAGATGATTAATGACATAATGCCTTTTCCATTTGAAATGCAAAATCTTGGGAAAACTGAGTACTGGGAAAATGTGGTGGGGCTTGGAACTGGGCCCAGCATCCATTATATCTGGGTGATATTAGCAGGCATTTGTTTATGTGTCTGCATGTCTCTTTTAACTAAGTACATACAGCTATGTGATTAATAACAAATTATAACTCCTGTTACTAGTAAATTCTTGCCTTGTTGAAGAAGGATATTTGGAACTCAACCTTTCATCCTGATTACTGAAAATGAAAGGACTTTGGGAAGTCTTTAGGAGCTGAAATGAAATGCATCATTCTAATCCCAGGACAAAGTATTTCACAACTGTGAAAATCAGTTTCTAAGTTTTAACAACTTTACTCTCAAATTAACTATATTCCAAAACATTTAAGTATTTTTTTAATCAGAGTAACAATCTTAGATCCAAATGAAATTCACCCAAGAAAATCAGAAGAGGTGTTACAAATATTAAATACACTGGAAATATGCTTAGGCATCATTAATTAATATTGCAATGAGATATATATTTGTCATTAATCGAGTGCTTGGAGAATCCCCCCTCCCCTCCAGTTATAGTCTGTAAAAGCCAAAGCCTATTCTAACATGTGACACACTCTCGTCATGCTACAAAATCATGACAGGATGTAGGATTATATTATTAGACAAACAAGTGTGATCAATGAGTGGACAAGCCAACTCAAATATGCACCCCCAAACTCCATTTGGTGTTGGTAGTGATGTGGTGTGGGGGGTTTGGGATGAGGTGGGTGGATGGGTGGTATGTCTAAAGCGCCATGAAAATAATAGCAATTTTGGGATTCTCAGCATGTGCACATTCATTTCCCACTGAGGAATATACATACAATAATGACATTCATAGAAAATGTTTCTGTTTGATAACAGACACATTTTTTTTTATTGCCCTGCTCTTGCTGCTTTTGGATGAAATCTTTTCTCTTTCTGAAAGTATCAGGATTATTTCTTTTAAAGAAGTTTAATTAAAAATGTGAAATTAGAATGATCCAATTAATTGTAAAACAATGGTTTAATTCCTGTTCTTATCCGCAAGACATTGATTCTTTGGTCCTGCTGTCATTTGCTAATCAAATAAATGAACAGAAAAGACAAGAACAAGAAACTTGACCATACAAAATGGATGAATATATGATAAAGTCAAAGGGTAAAGTTCTATACAACATGACTATATGATGCAATTAAAGGGCAAAGTTCAAACTGAAACAGGCCATAACCCCATACAATTTTACGACCATTCCACCCCACCAATCGAAAAATTATAACTTCATTTGTGTCTTCTTCATACAATACCAAATGTTAAATCTTATTGAAATTATTATGTCCTTCAAAAATAATATTGCATAAATTAAGGGCAAAGAACTGGGACCAAAACTGTAAAATTTTGCCTGAAAATGTTGAAAATAAAATATGACCTATGCCTCTTCTGAATATGAAGCACTGAAACTGTACTTGACTCCATCCCATAATGTCCTTCAGAGGTTATTGAGCACAAAATGGAAGACCAAGGTTCCAGGATAAACAAGGGCCAGAACTCTGTAAAGTTGTGCTGGGAAAAAAATATCAAACTACACCTTGGTCTTTTAATATAAAGCCTTGCACCAAATCTGATTTCAATTTCATGAAGTCCATCAAAAGTTACTGAACTAAAATGAAATACAGGTAGATGGGCCAAGTTCTAGCAGTCTGACAGAGACAATAACTCCCAACAACTCTGCTAGTAAAATCTTAAAATGTGAACATGACCTACATCGTTTTTAATGTAAAGCCTCATAGGAAATTTGATTTCCATGCATAAAGTCCTTCTAAAGTTATCAGCAGAAATGAAAAGGAAGAGCAAGGCAAAGTTCTAATTCAAATAAGGGCCACAGATCATCTGCAGAGTTGACAGTATTTTGGTGTATGTTAAATCACCTTTAGAGGTGATAGTAGTTTGATGGATGTTATGTCAGCTGCAGAGTTGACAGTATTTTGGTCTAGGTTACATCACCTGTAGAGTTGACAGTAGTTTGGTGAATGTTACATCACCTGCAGTGTTGACAGTATTTTGGCGGATGTTATATCACCTGCAGAGTTGACAGTAGTTTGGTTGATGTTATATCACTTGTAGAGTTGACAGTATTTTGGTGTATGTTATATCAACTGTAGAGTTAACAGAAGTTTGGTGGATGTTACATCACCTGCAGAGTTGACAGTAGTTTTGTGAATGTTAAATCACCTGTAGAGTTGATGGTAGTTTGGCGGATGTTATATCAACTGTAGAGTTGGATGTTAAATCACCTGTAGAGTTCACAGTAGTTTGGTGGATGTTATATCACCTGCAGAATTGACAGTAGTTTGGTGAATGTTATATCACCTGTAGAGTTGACAGTATTTTGGTGAATGTTATATCAACTGTACAGTTGACAGTAGTTGGTGAATGTTACATCACCTACAGAGTTAATAGTAGTTTAGTGGATCTTAAATCACCTGTAGAGTTTGATGGTAGTTTGGTGGATGTTATATCAACTGCAGAGTTGACAGCAGTTTGGTGTATTTTATGTCACCTACTGAGTTGACAGTAATTTGGTATAATGTTATATCATCAGTAAAGTTTACAGTAGTTTGGTTGATGTTACATCACCTGCTGAATTTACATCTTTGTATTGCACATAGAAATATTTCAATGTGATCCAGTGCATACTAGAATCAACTATGTGATTTTCTCAATTTCATCAATGTAAGTTGTAGTGTCTGAATTCATATTTGGTCTGAGTTTACTTCTGTATTTTGGTATTTTATTTATAAAATGGAACAATTTCAGTGATATCCAGTGCATGCCAGAAGACTAACAACTCTGTGATCATCCTAAATTAATCATTGAATATAATGTTCTCCAAGTCTACATTTAGTTTGGGCATAAAATATGCATGTAGCTGAGGTGGAACAATCTGTTCCACATCATTAAACTATATGATTCAGGTAATGAGGCAGTAACAAGAATTCTGACATGTACTGAACATGCCAAATTTGAATAGACGTTTCTAACAAGGTTGCACCTACTTGGTTCCATATACGATGGATGCCTGTAAACAATTTCTAGTATCAATTATAGGTACATGTAGCAGAAATTATCTAAAGGGAAAAAAATTACTAAAGAAATTTATGTTGGTTTCTGCTGGTTTTAACAAGATTTTAACACATTCTTGGCTATATCATGCCAAGGAAATGGGAGTTATGTGCATTTCTGAAGGACTCAATGAGTCAGCCAACCCATGCTGGCCTGACAAATTGTTGTTGTTGTTGGGTTTAATGCCATTTTTTAGCACAAGATAGGCTATACATGGCTGCCAGTATAAATGGTGGAGGAAGAACCCAGGAAAACCCAAGAAGCACCAACGACCCATGAGAAGCTAACGGCAAGCTATCTCACATACCCACATTGGCTGAATCAAAGACTTGAACCCATACAGACAGAGATGAGATGGCAGTGATCCGTAATGGTGATCACTTGTAGACAACTTGGCCACTTGGGCCCCTGGCCTGACAGGTATCAAACCTGTGACCTGTGAATTATGGGCCTGATGCTCTACCAACTGAGCTATCATATCTCCCAGCTATCATGTCTCCCAACTATCATGTCTCCCAACTATCATATCTCCCAGCTATCATGTCTCCCAGCTATCATATCTCCCAGCTATCATGTCTCCCAGCTATCATATCTCCCAGCTATCACATCTCCCAGCTATCATATCTCCCAGCTATCACATCTCCCAACTATCATATCTCCCAGTTATAATATCTTCAAGCTATCACATTTCCCAGCTATCATATCTCCCAACTATCATGTCTCCCAACTATATTATCTCCCAGCTATCATATCTCCCAGCTATCACATCTCCCAACTATCACATCTCCCAACTATCACATTTCTCCTAACTATCATATCTCCCAGCTATCATATCTCCCAGCTATCACATCTCCCAGCAATCATATCTCCCAACTATCATATCTCCCAGCTATCATATCTCCCAGCTATCACATCTCCCAACTATCATGTCTCCCAACTATCATGTCTCCCAGCTATCATGTCTCCCAGCTATCATATCTCCCAGCTATCATATCTCCAATCCAACAGATGAGGATGGAAAAAAGCTACATACATTATCATTTATAAAATACTTCCATTTTAGACTTTTAGACTCTCATCAAACCGAAACAAATGACCTTTCAGAGAACTCATTAGAATTAAAAAAAATACAGAAAAATGTTGTTTTAAGGAAACAAATTGACTGTATGAATTGACATGGAAGAACTTAAGTTATAAAATGAAACCACATAGGTTCCACTCCTACTTCGTTCTTTTCTGACTGCATACTACATACACTGAGACTTTATTAACTTACTTACCACTGGTCTAACATTACTTATTCAGCATTCCAAGTGTCCATTGCCCAGACCTGCTCTTTTGATTTATTACATAATAACATCTACCCCTAAGCTTGACACACAATAAAATGACCTGGCCAAAAGATACCATTTTCTGTATACACTTGATGGTAAGATGAGTCCAACTGCAAACTGCACAGACCCAGATCTGCTGTCACATAATGTGCCAGCAGATCTGGGTCTATACAGTTTGTTAAGAGTAATAAGTAGAATAAAATAGACCCTGATCTGCAAGTGCTTTATGCTACTGCAGATCAGGATCTTTGTTATTTGCAGTTTTACTCAAGTTATAAGTAGTATTCATTCCAATCAGCCCCAAACTACTGGAGACAGAAAATTGCCTATTTACACCCTTAGAAATTCACAGTCTTTCCACCAGTTTTCATTAAATTATCACAATGAACCACACTATCACCTTGTAATATGGTTAAGAAATTTTCAAAAGAAAATATTTGATTTTAAAGATATTATTACACAAAATAGCAAGTGTGTTTATTTCTGATTTGGTGATTAAGGGTGGCAGTCGATTCCCAAGTTAGCCTTTTGCTGACGACAACTTGCTGTACAGAGTAACTGACTCAGACCAGGATGCAGAACTGTTACAAGCAGATCTAGACTGCTCACAATGCTGGGAAAATCACTGGCAAATGAAGTTCAATCCTGACAAATGTGAGGTCATCCAAATCACCAACAAGAGACTGATCATCCCAGCCATATATACCAATCTGACGATGATATCCAAGGCCATATATTTGGGAGTCACCATCAATAGCACCTTATCATGGAACAGCCACAATGACTGTTATAAAGAAGGCTAACAACACCATATCATTCCTTGTAGAAACCTGTACACATGCCCTGAACAAGTAAAATCTAAGTACTATAAAACTTTAGTATGCCCACAGTTGGAGTATACATCAACTGATTGGAACCCATCCATCAAAACATTGCCAAACTTGACCCAGTACAATGAAGGGCAGCATGGTTTACTATCAATGAACCAGCAGTGTCTCCAACATGCTCCAACATTTGGGATGGGAAGAGCTTCAAGCCCAATGACAACAAACAAAAGCTGTTATGATTTACTGGATTGCACACTAGCTAGTTGACAGCACCATACCTCCGCCAGACAGCACCATACCTCCGCCAGACAGATCTTACACTACAGAACATTAATACAGATTTCTTGTTCCCTTCACCAAAGTCAACCCATACAAAAACTCCTTCTTCCCATCAGGAATCCACCTGTGGATCTCTTTACCAGCCACCCTAGTCAGCACCAATTCCATCAATGCTATTAGAGCAGGGGTTGGCATGGGGATCACTTAGCTCCAGACAATGGATGTTTTTAACCTGTTTTTGTATGCACTTGGACCTCCCACCACAAGTACATAGTTCACATTATGTGCGAGTATGTTCCAGAGGAACCCAGCACATTATTATTATTATTATTATTATTATTATTATTATTATTATTATTATTATTATTAATATAAGAAGAAGAAGAAGAAAAAGAAGAAGAAAAAGAAGAAGAAGAAGATAATTATGAAATAATTAACCTCACATGATTGGATTGATCAGTGGTCTGCTGAATGTCTTTAATGTGATAACTGATTGGCAAGGAGCTCTACACACAAGTAAGGTCAATGGAATAGCGACTGGCATAAGCCCTACATGGTCAAACAATGATCCCATGGTTAAATCCACAACTATAAATGTTATTTACTAAAACTTCATGTCAACAAACATAGTTACTTACTTTAACACTTAAGTAGTACCACTCAAAAGTGTCAATCACACCTGCTAGTTACATACTTATCCAAACAGTAAGTAAATACCTACCAACAATAAGTTGATACCAATGTCCAGTGGAAGGGAGATCATAGGGGCCAGATGTGAGTAGCTGGATCATGGTACACAATGATGATGAACATGAAGAGACTGTGCCCCATTATCAGCACTAAATACTGGAAGAACTGCATGTATTTGCTTACAAGACGAATCAAACATTAAAGATCCTAATCTGCCATAACATGATGTGCTTGCAGATCAGGGTCTATGTTGTTTGTTCTAGTGATTACTCCTAACAAACTGCATAGACTCAGAGCTGCTGGCACATTATATGATGGCAGATCTGATTCTGTGCACTTTGCAGTTGGTCTTGACTTGTAAGTGATATATCTGAAATTACAGCTTGGATTTTTCACAAATTTGAAGTTTTTCTATTGGCTAAAGTAATATATCTGTCAAATTTAGCATTTTTTTTATGGATTATGAAAGATTTTCTTATGTAAATAAGTGTAGAAAAAAATTTGAGAATGGTCCAGCAAACAACTTTCTGCCCACAAGAAAATTCAGATGGCTGGCCATATTTCTAGTGTGCTTACAATTTGACAACTTTTATAGTCTCTAATGGAGAAAGCAACACATTGTGCCACTTAAATTCAAGCATATAGGAAAAAATATCTACTTTGGTTTAATCACAAATATGCTCTCTTCATGTGTCATCACAAACCAAAAACTGAATCAAAACAGAGTTAGCGACTCAAGATTAACAACTGTGTGAGAGAAGCAAGTCAATATTTACCAACACAATAGAGCAGATGGAATATTCAAAACCATTCTATGTACATAGTCTCACCTAGACAAAAAGTTTGCAAATAACTTTGCAGTAAATCTGATACTCAAACATTAACACCACATCACGTACTATTGGGGCAACCGTTACAAATTTATTGCTTCTGAGGGGAGGTACAATATCCTTTCATTACATTTTTTCAAGATAGAAACTTTACTAAAATGGGATTTATTTTTGAATAAAGTCGTTGATTGTCTTTTGTTTCAGTTTGATTATGTCCTCATGTTTGATCATTTTCTATATTTTCTTATGTTCCCTTAAATCAAACCCATACCAAAATGTGGAAAGATTGTCAATCTGCAAACAGTTTAGTCCATATTTACACTTCTAACCCATCAGGAGAATCAATTTATTTCAATTGCTGGTCTAACAAATATCTGACAACAAAGAGTAAATGTTATAATGGAAATCATTGATGCTTGTTTTCAAATGAATTGAGTTTAAATGCGTTTAAATTGACTCCATACTTCCTTCCCTTGTTTTGTAATCAGCATTAAATTGAGAGGCACCAAGTGGACAAGGCTTCTTGGAAAAGTTATTTATCACAAACCCTGTTCTATTTCAATGTCTTTTAACAAGTACAGAACAACTCATTTGGCAATAACATGGAACAAGGATTAAATTAGCTTTGCTGGAAAGAAATACACATATGTACAACTTCTTGCAGCAATGTGGCAAAACTTCAAAGGAATCTTTCCTCAAAAAGCTAGTGGAAAGAAAAGATGAATAGATCCCAGATCTTCTAACTTGAACAGAGGAGACCAATAAATTCTTATTTCTTTATTGTCTTGTTGATAAGGTTCTACATAAGTCTTCAGCTTGGCTGAAAGCAAAATCATTTTTGTCATACCATCTCTGATGTGATGGCGCCTTCATAAGAAAATATCACTGTTACAATCTAGTAAGAAACAAGCAAGGTATTTTATTTCATAGGAGTGATGATACTGAAGATCCAAATTAGTATACCATTATTTCCACCCTTTGAACTCCACTTTTCTCTCCTATGCGAGTTTATAAACTGCTATTGATACAAGATGTCTATTTCCAACACTACAATTTTTATACACCGGATATAAAATTAAAATGCATAACTTCTTTTAAGTCTAATATCTCTGGATTCTACAAGAGAATGCTAGAAAATAGATGTTTTATAAATATGACTAAATAATATTATCAGGTTAGAGAAATATTTAATTTGTACACTGCAGAGATTCAACCCCGGTCTGTGGGTAAATGGCACCTAACACCTTGCCTGTATGCACCAACCCCTATACCATCTCGACCATGCTTAAAACTGTCAGTTTGACTTTAGTATTTGAATTCTGTTGACATATCTATGTGTGCATTATCTCCCATTTTTAAGACATCAAAATCTAAACAAGTGAAAAATATCACAAAATTCAGTAATGGATGCAAACAGGATTTCTGGTAGTTGGAATCACTATTCGTAGGGATATGAATATGCATTCTGCTATTCCCATAAAGTTGATTTTAAGAACTTCTGCTCACATTTGTAACAATGCATACATGCTGGTGCAGACTGAAGCCCCCATGGTTTATTCCAGCTAAAAACAAATGCAAGGTCTTAACAGAAATTACTGTCCTCTCAAAAATTAAAGCATAATTGTCAACCATTCTGAATACAGCATCTGACTGGTGAGCATGACACACAGAGAGACAAAGTTCCATGTCATATAGACGCTCATGCTTTATAAGAGACACAAGCTGTTGGCAACTTGGACTTCATTTTTTTGTTCCATTAGAAACTATAGGATCTCTTTGTAGCCTCCATTTCTTGTGGCTCAGTGATTATTTTAAGTCAGTGATGATTGAATTCATAGATTGGATTAAAGTGAGCTGGGTACAATAATTTTGTGGAAAATAAATACGGGAGTGAAAAATATATACATGTCTTATGATTTTGTTGAATTAGTACATAAAACAATCATATATACATGGCTTACGATTTTGTTGAATTAGTACATAAACAATCTTGAAAAAAAATTGATTATGATGAATATATTCAATGCATGGTATTTGTTTAAAAAAATGTTTCGAAAGTTGAACCCATGTAGAGATCACCTGTATAAAAAGGCTAGGTTTTGCCTTTTCCATGGGTGGCCACTATCAACAGGTTTTACTATTTTCTGTAAAAATGATGCTTTTGTTTTGAACAACTTGTTAATTATATTTTTGGTTCATAATGGGAATTCTATGCAATTTGAATGAAGAATAATTTGTTATATGTTGAATTTATCAAGTTATTTAGTGCCAACTGTTCTTGTATCTTGCTGTTTGAGCAGCACAATCTTCTCAAGTCCCCAACAAACACAGTACAACAGATGTCATTACATAATGGATCACACAAAGAATTTCAACAAGACTGGCTAGTATCCAACTGGAATGTTGAATAAACAAAAATTGACTGACAAGTACAAAATAAAGGTGGAGATTTATCAATTAGTCAGGTGAGAGTAAGTGTATAAAACTTGAATGGAAAATGGTATGTATAACTTTTCCATTGTTACGACATGGGCTGCACTTTTTCTGACAGGGGTTACCATTAAGTTTCCCAAATGAGTTTATGTTTCCCCATTTCAGAGTTACAGTAGACCTGAATTTTGACTCCTCAAGTAAGCCTTCATTTGCCTGATGATAGATAAATTTTGATGATTTCAACATTTAAAAGTTCTGCTGATTTTGCAATGTTTAGTTCTGCAAAATTGTAAATATCCATCAATACACTCATCACATAATATACTGCTCTGGTGGCCTAAGTGGTTAGATCATCCACCTCAGATGCGGGAGGTCGCAGGTTTGATCCCCAGCCTAGTCATACCACTTATAAAACTGGTACTACCAGCTGCCTTGCTTGGTGTTCAGCATTAAGAGGTTAGTGTTAGGATTAGTTGGCCTGATGTCAGGATAAAGTAACTGGGTGGGACATGATTCTACATGTCTGCAGCGTGATGCCCTAGTGCTAGACATCACTATAAACTGCAACATTGTAGATGTCATAGCGATATATCTAAAATTGTTGAAGATATGTTAAAAATCCAAATCATACACACACAAACACCACTAAATAGCTTCCTCTTAGAGTGTGCTTTCCTACAAAACTTTTCTTTGCCATAAACATTAAGAACTGGCATATGTAGAACACTTCCATTCATGAATACCAAATATCTATAACCAGAAATGCAGATGGAGACACAAAGAAAATAATTATTTCACAGAATTTAAAATAGCTCTTGGGAATAATACCATTCTGTAATACATTCTAGGTGCAGTCAAATCTGACTCAAGAAAATTGTTGTAATCAGCCCCAATTAAGGTAAAACTTATGCCAAAAGAGAGAGATAATTAGATGTCAGAGGCAAAACACTTTGACTGGAATTCATTTTTGGGCCATCAATAGAACTGAAATGTTAGACAGTAACTGATAGGGATCTTTGCCAATTTGATTGACATATTTGAAATTAAATCAGTTTCAACAATAACTTTAAACTGCATTTTAGAGATTGTTGGGGGCAAAAAATACAGCTTAAATTACCAAGTTTTCAAAAGCCCTTATCTTCATTCTTACATGCACAGTAAAAGCTGTTTAACTGGGGTGGGTGGGGATGTGGTGGTGGTTTACAATTTCAGTTACAGTAATAAACAGACACTGTAGAGTTTTACTCTTTAATGATATTGGCTTATGCATTCATTGATTAGCATTTTGAAAAGGAAAACTATGAAAGAGGTGTTTTTAACATGGCTATATAATGTAACTGTAAGGGGTGCTAACCCCTTGACCAATATGTGGTTGTCATGCTGCTTAGTCAATACTTGTTAAAAAATTTGAAATAAATAAAATGATTTGAGACAAACAGTGCAAAGAGGATCAATATTCTCGATATAGTAATTATATGAATTGGTGTCCATGGTGCTCATAGATATTTCATGTGCCAAAGTAATTATATGGAATGGTGTCCATGGTGCTCATAGCCATTTTATGTGGCAAAGTATATATATGGAATGGTGTCCAGGGTGCTCAGAGCTATTTCATGTGGCAAAATAATTACATGGATTGGTGTCTATGATGCTTATTGCCATTTCATGTAACAAAATAATTATGTGGATTGGTGTCCATGTTGCTTGTAGACATTTCATGTTCCAAAATAATTATATATAATGGTGTCCATGATTTATGTGCCAAACTAATTATATGGGTTGTTGTCTAAGGTGCTTATAGCCAATTCGTGTGCCAAAGTAATCATGTGGAATGGTGTCAATGGTGTATAGCCATTTCATGTGCCAAAATAATTATGTGGATTGGTTTCCATGGTGCTTGCAGACATTTCATGTGCCAAAGTAATTATACGGAGTGGTTTCTATGGTGCTCATAGCCATTTCATGTGCCAAATTATATAGAATGGTGTCCATGGTGCTTATAGCTATTTCATATGTTAAAGTAATTATATGGAAAGCAGCTCAAGTTTTTCAGGTCTCAGTGTGTATCTCAAGATCAACATCTTTTAAATCACAGAACTTCTACAACCATAAAACATGTGAAATTAGAAATACATATAGTTTGTACAAATTTGAGTTCTGTTATTAATAGAAAATGTACTTGTATTCAAGATGTGTACAGCATGTGAAAATTTATTAGCAGGCAGTGGTGGCATCCACAGTTTAGTTGTGGATTTGGTTATGGTTTTCAATTTGTATATACTTCCTACACCTCTTGATGGATTCTGTTGAGACCTGCAATGAATCAAATGTCTTATTGTGAGCACTTGCTTGCCCTTTTGATCTTGGGGTGAATATGGGATATGGTTTATGTTAAAGTTTCATTTGCTTATGTTTGCTATACCCTTTGTATGTATGTATGTGTGTGTGTGTGTGTGTGTGTGTGTGTGTGTGTGTGTGTGTGTGTGTGTGTGTGTGTGTGTGTGTGTGTGTGTGTGTGTGTG
>JAECUM010021987.1:0-37990 GCA_016617855.1 Megalonaias nervosa | reverse complement strand
ACTTCAGATGAGTACTTTTGTACACTCAAACATCATTTTAATAAACGTCTACAAATATGTATGGTTTGTTCTCAGCTTGATCGTCAAAATCATCAATCAAATTGTCTTTGAATCTGAAATTTATCCTTAGTCACAAAAACCTATAGCTGCAATATCAATAGCTGTTTTTGTCTTCTTCTTCTTCTTCTTCTTCTTCTTCTTCTTCTTCTTCTAATGCCTGAAGTGGAACTCAACCATTGAGTGCACGTTTGAAAGTTTCCTTAACAAGAGATTTATTACGGAAAGCACAATAATTGAACCCCAGTCTAAATTAAATAGAGGGTTTTTTTTATTCAATCTAGTTATTACAAATTTGAATGACCACAAATGAAATTATCACTATGCAATAGAAATATATTTTTTGAAAGAGAAAGAAGATATAAAAGTACCTGATTTTTGGAGCTACTTTAATATTTGTCGAGTCTGTGGTGTTTGTATTCAGGAGAAAAAAACGTTTAAACCAATACAGCTGGAAATAAAGGAAATGTTTTAAAACAATTTACAGTATGAATGCCCCAGTATGTTAGTTAACCATTGTTTTCAAATTAGTTGATTCAAACGTAATGTAAATTTGTACAATACAAGCAAAGAGTCCACTTTAATGAGCACGATAGAGCCAGAATTATCAGGACGTGCCGTTAAACCCTGCATACATACATACATACATACATACATACATACATACATACATACATACACGCAGGCAGACAGACATACGTTTTTAAAGTTGTGCGTATCCATTTATTTTCCATTTTTCAAGTAATAAATCAATTAGTACACTTCATCCGTTTACAAATCACATTACTTACCTGACAATCTATCTTTAACAGTCACCTCTAGAAACTAAACAATGACCTCTCACGACAGGATGTGTATTGAAAACAATAAACTAACGTATGGGTCAAAAGAATTTGGCTAATTAAAGCAGGCGATAAATTAACAGAAATGACCTTTCAGGCAAATTTGACTGTTTATTGCTTCGATTAACCTAAATCTGGATTAAGGGGGAGGGGCATATCTTGGTAGATATCAACTCAGTGTTTCTTTATTAATGACTTAAAATTAATACAAAAAGTGATGATGCAGTTGTCACATAAATGTTTAATATATTCCAATTATACAACCTAAATTAATTTCAATCATCATTTGATGCACGATAGCTGACGAGGGAAATCATTGTTTTCACTTATTCCTTATTTCTTTTTCTTTTTTTTGTGGGGGGGGGACAAAGTATAATCAAGTGCTAGTACATAACTTTGCCTCGAATGTATATAAGGAATTTTGCAAATAATATTCGAAATTGTAACATAATACAAAATGGAATGTCACTAGACTAACACTGAAATAGAAACGCTATCGTTATTGTGTGTTCTCTGCTTAATGATTTTATTTTCCTTCGGAACTTTGTCCTAAGGTGTCACGTTTGCTAAGCCCAGCTATAAAGTCATGTATAAGCTAATCTACTGTCTTGGGAATATTACTGCGGTCATGTGTTTGATGTCTAAAGATTGCCGCGGGCTAGTGTTAATCTCTTACACAAGGTTACATGACCGGCCGGAGACCGGAATCTTGAATCGCACAGGCGATAGATCGCATCATTTGACAAAGGCTTGCATTTATCACACCTACATGTTAAGAGGATAGTTTAGGATCAAAGGGAAGCCCGCGGGGTGAACGGGCCGTATTCTTATTCGTCTCCACGTTGACAGACAGCAAGAGGGACATTGTCCGCTAAGTTTGATTGGATCGGTCCACAGCGATGTCTAATCAAAACTTGAGATAGAGGGTGTGATTACAATTCGAGGCAAATGTTACCTTCCAACTTGTAAATGAAAAGTTAGTTTCGCCTAGACAGATTTCTGAGCAATAGGGTTACTCCGAGAGAAGCCACTCGTAATTTGGCGGTGAAACTTAGAGGTAGATTCTAAGGAAAGTCAAAGCTTCGAATGGTCAGTAAGTTATTTGCTCGATTTTTGCCAAATCTTACGGCATCATAATTGTAATTATTTGTAGTATGCATACTTAATTACTAGGATCATTTAGTATGTAGAATTACCTTTGTAGTGTTTCATTTATATGCGTATTTGAGAAATGGGCTTGAGTGTTACGTAGAGAATTATGTAGATTGTTAGCTTGTGGTCAGAATTAATGTTGTAATTCGCTATTATGTTACTTCGTAGTAAACCAGTGTATTTATTAATGCGTTATGCTAGAATTTACACATGCTTGAATATTGAGTTTGGAAAATGGTTGAAGTATGTAAGATTAGTCACTATGAACGTATGCATATACCAGAGCACGGATATTTGAATATTTGTGTGCTTTGTATGAGTTGTAAGGTAAAGAAATGCCTCTGATTATTGTGATATTGTTTAGTATAACGGGATTGGGAATATGTACTGATGTGACGCAATTTATTGATGTATGTGTAAGAAGTAATTGATACCGTGCTGTATTATGACGTTTTTTTATTTTACCATACAAGAATGTATGGGTATCTCGATGCGAATGAATGCGTGACCGAAGTAATTTAATAGCCGTTATCTGATGATAGGCTCTGTGTAGTGTGAAATGAGAGGGCTAAGGAAAAATATTGAACCTTCCTTATGTTTTCACAGGAATCCTTTTAGGGGACAGAGAACTTCTGGTTCAATTGAGTCCCGAGTCTCCAAGAGGTGGAGACGGAATTAAGACTAGCCGAACAGTCGAAGTCGACAGAAGTCTAGTCGGTGGAGAGAAGGTGGAGGGGGAAGAAAGGGAGTCTGGAGGAGAAAGCGGAGGAGGAGGAGAAGGAGTATAGAGAAGTCGAGGAGGAGGAGAAGGAATTTGGAGAAAGTCGGGGAGGAAGAGGAGAAGGAATTGGGAGAAATAGGAGAGAGAAGAATACCACTCAGATGAGTAGAATACAAGGACAGGTGGAAATCGATCTCACACTGCTAATCAAGTAATGTAATAGGCTATTAAAGGGTCGAGCGGAAGGAGTGTAATTGGAAATTTGAAGCATCTGATTATTGAATTGTTATTAAATTGTTATTCATTGAATTTCAACCTTTTTGTATATTTAACCATTTAACCGTCGGCATTGCTGACTGGGGGCTCGGAGCTTTACATCTATCTTTCACTAGTTTAACTTCCAACCAAAATCGAGCCTGGGTGGGACTTCTACGATAGTATAAAATAAAATACTGGGAGCACCCCACCCCAACCATAACTACCCCTCCCCACCCCACACACACATAATGACTACTATTACTTTTCGTCATAAAATCTTTGAAGACATCTGTTTTATCATTTTCTAAGTGTTCTATAGTTATTAACAGTTGCCAGATACACTGAGTAAGGTTTTCATAATCTAATTTACACGCAGTATAACTACATAAATACACCAGAAGCTGCGGTGGCTCAATGAAAGGTGTGCCGTACTCGTGACCAAAGGGTGTGGATATTGAAACCTACTTGTATATCTTCCCTGTCGGCCGCATAGCATTTCTTGGTAAAGTACTTTAGATGCATTGTCATGATAAACCTTTAATGTGTTGATGTGCCGTAAAACAGGAAAAACTAAAATAAAACTCATGGTACACTCTGCTGCACCCCTCGTTATATAATGTTTGGTCTATAATAAGATTATTATACATTTTGTGAAAATTTTTTAATAAAAAAGAAATTTCTGGAATAGTAAACTTTTCTTATTTATTGTAAGAAATTTTTTGCCGACCTCCATGACAAACCAGTTTAGTTCTTACAATTTCAAATCTAGTAATTTTTTTTGGGGGGGGGGGCTATAAATGAGAGAGAGAGAGAGAGAGAGAGAGAGAGAGAGAGAGAGAGAGCGTAGTTTTAAAAGTGATACTTGCGTAGCCACAGTATTCATAAAAACGATTTCAGCAATGTAGCAGGGTTTTTTTTCCCACTGATATATTTCTATATCTCATTATGATTATTATCATTATTGATTATTATTTCTTGCACTCGCAGACTAACATAACAGAGATGAATGCATGTGAGGGACTTATATACATACACATGTATATAAAGCTATGTATAAGTCCGTGTTTCAACCTCTTGAAGTTTGTTTCATTGTGAATACTCAACTTGGTTAACTTAAACAAGTACCTTATCTGAAAATACAAAATATCTTTAAATGGAACGAATAGATTAACCAAATTAACAACAGCAGCAATCTTTATTTAGTGTCCCAACGTTAAGACTTTATAAAATGACTCTTTCCAGCTTGGAACTCATATTTATTTGGCACTGGAGTTACAGATACCCAGTATACGTAAATTATCAGTGAGTTAATTTAATTTTTGTTATTTTGTTTGTTTAAGGCAGTATCACAACACTGTTTAATTTGTCATGAAAGACCTTTGGCAGGACTTAAAGAGAACGAACCGAACAAGTTTACTAATCGTCTGCACTAGTAATTTGATGAAAGCGTGCCTAATTTGTGACCAAAGACCAGATTCAATCTGCCTTACGGCGATGACAAATCTGGAGAATCACACAAGTGGCAGATGAGATGACTGTGACCAATAGGCAAAAACTATACCCACTGAGCGGCTTCCACTTCATAACAAAGGCAGCATCTTGATAACCTTGAAGGAATGCGGTTATGTATTGTCAAGCTTCCTAACGATCTAGGCAGAGGACTGTTCTCATAATGTATCCATTTAGGTTCATTTAATTCAAAACAAATTTAGAATATGCCACAGGACAAATGGTGAAACAGCGCGTGAGATGCGCGTGTCGATAGAAATATTATTGTAACTTCCCCATCGTGAGGCCGGGATAGGATTGACTGGTTCAGTATTAATGAAAGCCGTTTATTGCTGAAGAGTTGTTCTCGTCAATTAAAACTAATTTGTGTGATATCTCCAGGTCATCAGTTAGCAAAGCACGTCGAATTTGATTCTTCATTTTGTAAAGTTCTATTGAAGTTCCATGTACGGTCGTGAATTTGTTTAAGGAAAGTTGTGACGAGAGGGTTGGGGTGAGGAGGGCGGTGTTTGAGTCTAAATCTAAAGGGGATGTGTAAAAGAAAATGAAGATATAAAATTCACTTGTACTGAATGAAGTTAACACAGAGTATTCAGTCCTCTCAGCTCACCCCACCCACCACTCACCTGGCGTCCCATTTTATTAGTAGTGTATTTGTACAACAAATGAATAAGCGTATGACTGTAAAATAAATGATTAAACGTGTGTCTGTATAAAACCTGTATCCCATTTTTTCGTCATCCTATCATCCCAAATAAATTATCACATATTTTTTTTAAATATTCAAGCCAAACGATCAGATTAGAAGATTAGATTATGCTATTTCTTGAGCGGTTATTGTTTGCATGGGCTCCATACGAGATGGCTATTCTTTCCATACGAGTCGGGTATTCTTATTTGCAGTTATTGAATTAGAACATTCGATAAACATCCGCGTATGTAAGCCTTCCTCCAATGCTCAAATTCAACAATTTACTAAAATTCATGATTTAGAATTCTGAATTAGGACAAATTTTATGATAATAGAGATTTGAGACCCTTTTGCCATTTGGAAATAATATTATACCATTTAATTAAGTAAATCAAAGAGAAACGCGTTTGGATAACTCTTCAAATTAAACCCCTTACAAAAATCATAAATATTAAAATGGCCACTTTATAAAAGTAATAACAAATTGCTATTGATACAAGCTTTTTTACTATCTGTCTATAAGTGACACATAACTCCAAGTAATCTTTCTCTTCTGACAATCTGAAAGGTGCATCTGAATTAAGTCCCTTTTCCGATTCCCGATCACCACAGTCTGAACAACTTTACATTTTATTGACATACCGACAATGCCTACCATCAACCAGTGTTCGAAATAATATGCATAATTATAAAGAATGAAATAAATGCATTTTCTAATAATTATGCAGATCTTCAAAATTCGCACAACAGTACAAATACAAGCATATTTCAAACAACATTAAAAAAAAAAAAAAAACATGCTTGAGCAAACTACTTGTCGTCATATGGAGATCACGGACTCCCTCTGAGTATGGTTTAAATGTATTTTATTGTCACCCACAGAGGTGAACTAGTACCTTAATGGCGGACGGTCACGTGATACGAATATGACCGCACCCACGGAAACAAAAATAGAAATGTCTATACTTGGGGCAGGGCACGAAGAAGTACATGGTGGCTTCTATAAAACCGCAGGAACAAACATGGGTGTGAACACCTTGAAGGCGGTAAAGGTCAGGGTTTTTTTTTTTTTCTTTCGAAAATCTATAAGAGATGTTAAATTTGGTATTCTGTTCAAGATTGTTCCAAGAGACTACTGTTGAGGGTATAAAACTTGATTTAGTAGAATTTGGTCTTATATTGCAAGTGACAATATTATTTGAATGTCGAATGTTATCATTTGTGTTCAGACGCAATGAGAGCGAGTAATTAGACTAGATAGTCTGGAGCTTGTCTCGTTCTAATTATACAGTGTTAATATTTTCGTCAGATTTGCGGATTTTCACACCAAGTTTCAAAACAATAGTCTACTCGTTCATTTTGGGAGTCCTGTAACCATTCTTGCCACTTCAAGCTGTATTTTTGTCCAGCTTTTATCAAAATGTCTCAGCGATCATCTATCCCCAGACTACAGTGGCATATTTCAAAATGGGCTGGATATAAGTTCTATTTAGTTTCGATAAACTCTGCATGCAAAGTTTAAACTTTAGTTTTCGAAGATTGTCTATTTCAGATGATGGAGTATGCGTTGACCGTTTGGGAACCATCTACCAAAACAAACATTGCAAAACTTGAAGAATGACAGCGAAGGGCAGCACGGTTTACTACTGGTGATTATCGACGAACCGGTAGTGTCTCCACCATGCTCCAACATTTTGGGATGGGAAGAGCTTCAAGCTCGACGCCAACAAGCAAAAGCTGTTATGATGTATCGGATTGTACACCAGCTAAATGACATCCCAGCAGCACCATACCGCCACCAGATAGGATTTTACACTCGAGGACATTTATGCAGATTTCTCGTCCCCATCTTCAGAGTCAAGGCATACAAAGACTCCTTTTTCCCATCAGGAATCCGCCTGTGGAACTCCTTACCAGCCACCCTAGTAAACGCCATTTCCACTGATGCATTTAGAGCATGGGTTGGCATGGGGATCACTAAGTTCCAGACAAGGGATGTTTTAACCTGTTTTTAGCTGCACTTGGACCTTCCACCACATGTACATAGTTCACACCATGTGCGAGTATATTTCAGAGGAACCCAGCACATTATTCGAAGTAGAGATAGATGCTGATTTTAGAAAGCTATCTGTTACGTATTCCCCCACATTGTTGGGGGGGGGGGGTGTAGTGGAAGTTTGGTTATCGTTATCTAGAGGGTGATTTCCTTCGGTGGTATTGCCCGGATCGAGTAAATATCAATATAAAGTGTGAAACATATAGGTGGGATAGATAGAGATCTGAGCATATATATATATATATATATATATATATATATATATATATATATATATATATATATATATATCATGGAAAAAATAACAATTTAATCAATTACATAAACAACCGTCATAATGCATTACATTAGGAAGATACACTTTTTTCTTAAATAAATCATTCACCGAATTTCAAAACACAAATACTTATATAAATAGCCGATATGTTTAAATGATAGAATTAGTTCATCATAGAATCGAGTCAACAATCGAAGTCATTGCCCTGGTACAACTTCATAACCTGATTATTTCTGGTTCATTCCAAATTCACTGTGACTGTTCTCCAACTTTACTGTGACTGTTCGCCTTGGTCCTTAACACTTTTCCCTTCTCCAAACTCTCTATTGTCTCGCCTCTTTCGGCCCTTGAACTTTGCCTGGGTACGTGGATATGCAGTGGCGTAGTGAGGGTACTTAGCGCCCGGGGACAAAACATAAATTTGGCGCCCCCTTCGAGTGCATCTGAGATAACGAATAGTTGTATTTTCCTCATTTTGGCGCCCCTGGCACATGGCGCCCGGGAACAACTGTCCCCCCACCCCCTGCCCTCCCCAAGCTACGCTACTGTGAATATGTAAGTACGTGTTAAGTAGATACTTCGATAGGTCGGTACGCTTGCTCACTTCTGCCGCCAAAATTGTGTCCGTTGACTTTCCAGACATCCGATCCCTTGGATAATTATTTTACGAGTGAATTTCTTCTAAATTCGACCTCGGAGTCTTCTACCTTTGTTTTCTCTTCCAGAAAAGTGTAGACTGAATAAACTTTTGTGATGGAACATATTAAAACCAAGGATTTCGTGTGGGAATCACGCCCCTTATCTAGCGTAACCAATCCGGATTAAATATCTTTCCCGCCTTTAATAACTAGGCGCCAAATTTGTAGTCTGCGTGACCTCTAAATTCCCAAATAACTAATCCTGGACAATTTCAAAATCTGACAATTCCGATACAATATCAGTCTGTCTGACGGTTAAATAAACGAATGTTTAATTAAGAATCTTTCTCTTGCATAACACAGACATTACAAATCTGTGCCGTATGGTGATTTAAACAAGCGCCGGTCCCCATAAATCTAATTAATCGTTCACCTGCCCAAATTAATGTGCTCTTCATAGATCGACAAAAATTTGCACCCTTACTTAGGTCCCCCCTTGAAGAGTAAAATCAGGGATTTTTACTCTCCAAATTTTTATAGCTCTAATCTGATTCACTTACACGTCCTCAGGTGAACCCTTCACCTCAGACGTCCCTAGTCTACTTAAGCAATACGCCTCTACATTCTCGTTGCCCTTAATATACCGTACCTGGACTTGGTACTGCTGTAGAAATAATGACCATCTCATTAATCGTCTATTGGTCAACTTAGCTTGAGCTAAATAGGCGAGTGGTTGGTGGTCAGTTTCTAAAATAAATTTTTGTCCATACAGGTAACATTGGAATTTAGATATCCCAAAGATAATTGCCAAGCATTCTTTCTCAGAGACTGAATAATTGCGTTCTGCAGTTGACAATTACCTGCTATTGTAGGCAACTGGGAATAAGTTTCCGTCATGCTCTTGTAATAACACTGCCCCTAAACCTTTATCACAAGCGTCAGGACGTAAGACAAAATTTCGTGTCACATCAGGCAATTTCACTACTGCGTCTGATGTCAGTCTGTCCTTCAACGTCTGAAATGCTCGTTCACATGCGTCTGTCCATATAACTTTCTTCGGAGCTTTTTTCCGAATCAAGTCAGTCAATGGGCTTGCAATAGCGCTGAAGTTAGCAACATAGCGACGATAATACCCTACCAGTCCCAAGAAAGATCGAACTTCCGTCTTAGTGGTCGGTCGTACTGCGTCCCTAAGTTGGTCGACCTTTGGACTGTCTGGTGTTAACGAGTCTTCGCTCAGGGTATGACCTAGGTAGGTTAGTTTTCTAAACCTTACATGGCACTTAGATGGTCGTGCGGTCAGTCCCGTTTGTCGAAGTCGCTCTAAAACGTCTTTCAGCAAAATGATATGATCGTCCCAAGCAGCTGTCGTTAAGAGTAAATCGTCCATGAAGTTTGAAACTCCAGTTCAAGTAATTTTCCCATCATACGCATGAAGACACTTGGCGCATTCTGGACCCCGAATGGCATGACTACCCACTGGTAGGTCCCATCTGGAGTTGCGAAGGCAAGTTTTGCTCTGTCTTCATTCCGAACTGGAATTTGCCAGTATCCCTTAGACAGATCGATTTTCGAAAAATACTTCGCGTTGGTCACCCCGGCAAATATGGACTCAGGGTCAGGTAACAGTTCTACCTGGAATTCCGTGATCCTGTTTAACTTCCTGTAATCGACGCAAAATCGTGTGTGTACCGTCTTTCTTCTTTACCAACACAACAGGAGAGCTATACGCCGACTCAGCTGGTTCTATAACTCCCAAGTCTATCATAGCCTAAATTTCATTTCGGACAGTTTCTAATTTCGCATAGGGTAACGGATATGGTTTCAGCTTCACCAGCTTCTCATCCAGTAGCTTTAGGGTGAACTCCGCCAACTCTGTCTTGCCAGGCCGTTCTGTCAAGACGCTTGAGTAGTCTTGGAGTAACGACTCCACTTCCTTACGTTGCTCTGACGTTAACGTCCCGTCAAGGATAACGTCGACGTAGGTTTCTTCCTTCGTCAGAGGACAACTAGGGAGTACTTCCGCCTCTCCTCCGTTGTCGTCGGGTTCTTCCGTCACCACTGTAGCAACCACGAACTCTGTGGGTGTCTCTCTTTCACGGTAACGTTTCAGGAGATTACGTGGTACAGCTTCTCCTTGTCTACGGTAGTTCTGCCCACCCTTTTTCTCCGTTACTACGAATGGTCCCCTCCATGAGACTTGAAGTTTGTTGTGCTCTAACGGCAGCAGCAACAACACCTTGTCACCCATATCGAAGTAACGTTCCTTCGTCCTTTTATTGTAATACTTGTCTTGAAGCCCCCTTGCGTCGCGGAGATTCTCCTGAGCCAATTTAGAAACCTCTTCCAGCTTGTTGCGTAGATCAACAACATATTGGTATGTTGTTCGCACTTCCTCGGATGCTTGTTCATCCGTCCATATCTGTTTTAATACAGCCATGGGTCCCCTGACTGTCCTCCCATAGACTAATTCGAAAGGTGAAAAACCCAAACTAGCCTGTGGTACTTCTCGATACGCAAAAAGCATCGCGGGAACGTATCGATCCCAATCCTTGGGTCGACCTTCACAGAGCTTCTTCAGAGCCTGTTTCAATGTTCCATTGAAAAGCTTCACTAAACCATTTGCCTGCGGGTGATACCGGGTAGTTGTCAGGTGTCTAATGGACAGTAACCTATTTACCTCTTCCATCACCTGGCTCACAAACTGCGTCCCCTGGTCAGTTAGTATCTCCTCAGGGACACCAACTCTCAACCAAACTCCTAACAAGGCCTCAGCCACTGTGACTGAGTCAATGGTTTTCAAGGCCACGGCCTCTGGGTACCGGGTGGCGTAATCTACTATCGTTAGTATATAACGATTACCGCTTTCTGTCGCCGGCTTTATCGGACCTACTAGGTCCATCGCCACGCTCGAGAAAGGTTCGTCAATCAGTGAGGTGGTTCCTAGTGGCACTGGGCGATGGGAGGTCTTAGATGCCACCCGCTGATACTTGTCACACGACAAACAGAACCTCCGAACATCCCCGTACACACCTGGCCAGTAGAATTCCCACACTAACCTCTCTCTGGTCTTCGCCACGCCCATGTGGCTTCCAAGTAGACCCTCATGTGCCAGCCTAAGCACTTCTGATCGCTTCGCTATAGGCACAACAACTTGTTTAAACGTATCGGTCCCTTTCCTGGTGTACCGGTACAAAATACCGCGTTTCTTCGCGAACTTTACCTCGCCGTCTGGCAATTTCCGTATGGACCCATCTTTTGCGTACCTGCGTACCTTGTTGAGAGACAAATCTTCCTCGTGAAGTTCTCTCAACTCGCCAGGTAGCAAATTGTCTATGGGCGAAGTCGTGGGTCTTAGCGGCTTTGACCTTGACCTTCGCTTCATAGCGCTCGTCTCAACGGACCCCACGTGTACAGGTGTACATGTCATCGGATTAGGCTGTGGCAACACATACCTACACCCTAATATTACGTCATGAGACAGTCTAGACAAACACGCTGCTTGAATTCGTCCCTTTATATAAGGTGAATCAAGATCAATGTTAACGACCGGGAGCGAATCTTTCGTCCGGTTAGCAAACTGGACTTCAACCGTCTCGCCTGTGTAATCTCCAGGCTTGACATACCTACTATCTACCAAGGCAGGATAACTACAGCCCGTATCAAACAGTACGGTTGCCCTCTCACCATATACCGTAGCTACCGCTGTGTTAGTCAACTCCATTGTTTTCTGTTCCTTAACAGTATTCGTAGTTACCGAATTAATCGTTGTCGGACGATACTTCCTACAATCCTTATCGACATGGCCTGGTCTGTTGCAACCGTAACACACCGGCTCACTTTTCCTCCCTGTGGAATCCTTCTCTGCCCCCTGAGTCTTCCCCGACCCACGGAAATGTTCTCGGCTGAGATTTCCTGGCCCTGGCCTCCCACCATTTTGACCATTCCGTCTTTGGGGTATCACCTCAGTGGTCTGCCTATGCTCACTGATGCCAGGTCGGTCCCTGCCACCCCAGGTGGTTGGACGCGAATGCGCGCTCTCATAGCGCTCGACCATCATGCTTACATCATCCAAGGTTGAGAATTCACGCTCCGCTATGAACACTATTAAGTCTTTTCGGTATGTACTTAAGACATGCTCTTTCAAAAATTCCTCGCGCATGCCTTCATACGTTAGCGCGGTACCCGCCATTTTCATCCATTTATCAAAAATTACTCGTACGCGGTTATGGAATTGCGCGTGTGTTTCGGTAGCTCTTTTCGACGACCCTCTAAAGAGTTTCCGAAACGTTTCCGCCGACAGCTCATAGTGCCGTAGTAGCACTTTCTTCAAAGCGTCGTAGTCGTCTACCTCGTTCGGCGTCATATTATGGTAGACGTCATTCGCGGCTCCCTGTAAGAATGCCGAAACATTGATAGCCCACTGGTCTTTGGGCAGCTGATAAACCAATGCCAACTTTACGAACTGTGTCAAAAAGTTGTCAAGGATCTCGTCCTTGTTGTTGAACATGGGCATAGTGATCTGTATTGGTCGTCTGTCTTCAGATTGCCTACTTGTGGGTCCTGTTCGTTCGTTCAGGTCTTCACTCCTTCTGGACTCTGCTTCGATCCTCAGTCTCTCCATGGCTAATATATGTTCGCGTTCTCTAGCTTTTTCTTCGGCCTGCAATTTGGCTAGTTTGGGCTCTCGTTCCCGCTCAGCTACCGCTACCTGCCTGTCTTTCTCTCGTTCCGCTGCCTGTTGCTCCTTGTGTTCTTTAACACTCCGCTCAACAAATTCAGCTAACTGGGCCCCTTCGTAACCCAGTTCGTCCTTACAAATCGACTTGAGTTCTCTAACTAATTGTTTGTTTGTCGTATTCCTCGTCTACTTGTACGGTGACACAAGAATTAAGTTCTTTACCTACACTCAAGTTTTACTGCCCTACTCGAAAATAGCCCCACACGTATTTATCTAACTTCTAGTATGGCCCTACTAAATTAAACCAGACTACTCCTTGCACCAACAATCAATAAACGGGCAGTACACCGCTGGAATGTCTTCCCAAATTAAGCGTAACGCTCCCACACTAAACAAGGCGTAATTTACTACTGTGGGGTTGACCTAAATATCTCTTCTCCCAAGAGAATACAAAGGTAATTCTTCACTTTCACTTCACAAATTTAGAATACAACCCGAACAGCAAGGAAATTGCCTCAATCTCTTACAATATTTTCATCACAATAAGAAAGAATGGCATGAAAATTGCATGCACATAATATATAAAAATATAAGCAGACAATGATTCGATTCACTCTGATCGCTATTTCTTGAAAAGTACTGTTGAAATTATCAATGTTTAGACACTTATTCTGTTCTATATTTGCCCAGACTCTTTACTCGAATAAAATGTTTTGTTCCTTAGACGAACGCCCACTTTGTTACGTATTCCCAAACTTTGTTGGGGGTGGGTGTAGTGGAATTTTGGTTATCATTATCTAGAGGGTGATTTCCTTCGGTGTTATTGCCCGGATCGAGTAAACATCAATATAAAGTGTGAAACTTATAGGTGGGATAGATAGAGATCTGAGCAGATATATATATAAAACAGAATGACACGAGCCCCGTAAATGGAAAAAATAACAATTTAATCAATTACATAAACAACCGTCATAATGCATTACATTAGGAAGATACACTTTTTTCTTAAATAAATCATTCACCGAATTTCAAAACACAAATACTTATATAAATAGCCAGTCTGTTTTAAATGATAGAATTAGTTCATCACAGAATCGAGTCAACAATCGAAGTCATTGCCCTGGCACAACTTCATAACCTGTTTATTTCTGGTTCATTCCAAATTCACTGTGACTGTTCTCCAACTTTACTGTGACTGTTCGCCTTGGTCCTTTCCACTTTTCCCGTCTCCAAACTCTCTATTGTCTCGCCTCTTTCGGCCCTTGAACTTTGTCTGGGTACGTGGATATGTAAGTACGTGATACGTAGATACTTCGATAGGTCGGTACGTGGTTCCATCCCGTAGAGCTATTTCACCTTGTGTTTTCAAGCTTCGCTCGCTTCTACCGCCAAAATTGTGTCCGTTGACTTTCCAGACATCCGATCCCTTGGATAATTATTTTACGAGTGAATTTCTTCTAAATTCGACCTCGGAGTCTTCTACCTTTGTTTTCTCTTCCAGAAAAGTGTAGACTGAATAAACTTTTGTGATGGGACATATTAAAACCAAGGATTTCGTGTGGGAATCGCGCCCCTTATCTAGCGTAACCAATCCGGATTAAATATCTTTCCCGCCTTTAATAACTAGGCGCCAAATTTGTAGTCTGCGTGACCTCTAAATTCCCAAATAACTAATCCTGGACAATTTCAAAATCTGACAATTCCGATACAATATCAGTCTGTCTGACGGTTAAATAAACGAATGTTTAATTAAGAATCTTTCTCTTGCATGACACAGACATTACAAATCTGTGCCGTATGGTGATTTAAACAAGCGCCGGTCCCCATAAATCTAATTAATCGTTCGCCTGCCCAGATTAACGTGCTCTTCATAGATCGACAAAAATTTGCACCCTTACACTATCAATATGACAAATCCGTTTGTTCTATCATGAAAGAAGAACTCCAAGATGGCGACGAGAATCCACATGCTTAAGGTCAGTTTTTTCGAAGACAAGTTCAGGTATAATTGTTGCTTTCTTGTTTCTGAGAAATATAGTCATTGTTTGTTTGTTTCTTTATTATTTTGTTTTGGTTGGTTTATTATTTGTGTGTATATCTCGGATTTTTCTGGATTAAACTTTAAGTGCCATTGCTTGGACTATTTATGCATCATTACCAGGTCATTATCCTTGGGCAGTTCTATTTCAGCACAATATGAGGATAGTGAATAATGCAGAGATGAATCATAGCTGAGAGACTGGCGTCAGGACTCTTACTGTCGGCAATAATTTTTGCGTAGATTAGAAATAAGATAGGTGCAAAATCGGGCCCCTGATATAAGTCTTTTGTATATTGAAACCTTTTGACTGACCCCAAAATACAATTCGGGAATGTTGAGATTGTTTCAGTGGCATGCATATATTATCATGCAGTGCAATAAGCTGAAAAACAGCGGAGCGACTTGGAAGAAATCTTATTTGTCACTTGTAAAAGAAGACAGATTTATGGAAATATGGAAATAACTATACAAATGTATAAAATGCATGATTCAAAATTTGTTTGCTGTCGAAATATAGGTTTATAATTACAAACTTCATGTAAGTCATCTTTCATGGAAATGGAAAGAATATGCATCAGTTTCCACCTTTCTGGAACTTTCATTTCATACAAAGATGGAATGAAAAGAATTGTTAGTGGTGTTCCTATCGTTTAGCTGGCACCTTTACACGTTATGTGACTCAAGCCATCATGCCCCGCAGCTTTATTGATAGGAATGGATTTAATAATATCTGTAATTTCATGTCAAAGAATGCAATTTCAATCAGGGTGTCAAGGCATCTCTTTCCAGAGTCTGGGAACGAGACATTACTATCATCAATAATAGAAATCGAAGTAAGATACTCGTTAATGAGTTAGCTTTTTCTTTTTCATTACTTGCAACTTTAAGTGGTCAGATAGTATTTAAAGGATCTGTGTTTTTCGAAAGTGAGTTTGTAATTGTCCAAAACGTTTTGGGGTCTTTTTACTCCCAATCTGAATGATGTCCATCAATATTACCCATATATGGCTCTTTGGAATAAGTTTCCATGTTGTTTACTTTATTCCTCATTGGTTAGTATTTATTCCAGTTTTTATCCTACCATGATTGGGGGCAAATTTGCTTCTTCTGTCATTTTTTATTATCATTAATCTTAACTGAGAATGAAACCAGGGTTTATCAGTTGGGCCAGTTCTTAAATTCTAATAATATGGTGGCGAATATGTCAGTTGCAGCATCAATATCTCTGGACGTTACCAATAGACTTGTCCACTAAATTCTTGCTAGTTAGGCTTTGAATTTGTTGAAATCAGCTTTGCTACAATTCCAAACACAGCGCATATAGGTCGCTTTTTGCATTCACCTTAACACGGATTGCTGTTAGAAACATCATGGTCTCTACATATTCCTGTCAGGTTTTAAGTGTGAAGCATAGTTATAATACAACTTACAAAGACTGGATAAAGCAAGGTTTGGGTGTTAACATGTAATTCATTCATGGTTTGTTATTACATTTTGTAGACAATGCCTTATCAAAACATTACCAAAATTTGCAGAACGTAATGGTCTGAGTCAATCAATGTTATAGTGACCCATGATAATAATACTATTTTTACAGGTGTCGCTTATCATAACAATCGAAATTTTCACAGAAATTAGGAAGTGATATAGTTTGATCTATACTCTACGACTACGGTTACGTTCTCCACACAGCCAATTACCTCAAAATCGTTTATCTTACAGGAATATGCGTTTCGCTTTTTTCGAAAAGTTTACTTCCCTAAATATTTCAAGAATTTTTTTGGCCATTTTTACTAAGTAATATTTTATACCATTTTATTAGGGCAGAAATCTGCTGAGGTGCCGTCGAACTATACATACATACATACATACATACATACATACATAAATACATACATACATTTTGCACCTACAAATGTTCCTGTCCTTTTATGCCTTATACCTATTTGTTGTACATAATAGATTCAATTTAATATACTCTACTAGTTTATAACAACTATATTTTAAATCATATACACGGTATACGCAAATATTAATTATTTGGTGTACCTCGCACGTGTGTCTGATTTGTGGGATGTTCTAAAACAAGCCTCGTTTTGAAGAAAAGACATATATTTGCGTGTCCCAAGCTTTCCATGCTGGCTACGATATTAATGCGATAAAAGAAGAAAATATGATCTTAAGGCGGATGATTATTAGTAATCTTTGTACTTATGTAGATATATTACATGTTTAGTATGTTGTACATTCATTAATGTCACTTTAGTGTTACTGTTACTATTATGTAATAATCAAAATAACAATGAAATCTTTTGAAAAGGAAAAAAGCGCTAGTCATACATACATACATACATACATACATACATACATACATACATACATGCATGCATACATACATATACATACATACATGCATACATGCGTACGTACATACGTACGTACGTGAGTGCGTGTGTACAGACAGGCAGACAGACATACATGTTGGTCCAGTGTAATAACTTATTCGAGCGTCCGCCTCGGATGCTGGAAGTCGCTGGTTCGAACCCCGGTCAGGTCACACCAAAGACTTCTAAAAATGGTACTAACAGCTGCCTCGCTTGCGCTCAGCATTAAGAGGTTAGTGTTAGGGCTGGTCGGTCTGGTGTCACGACAATGTGTCTGCATCATGATGCTCCAGTGCTAGGCATCACTATAAACTGCGATACTGCAGACATCGTGGCGATATGACTAAAGTTTTAAAGCCACATTAAAAATCTAAATCACACACACACACACACACACACACACACACACACACACACACACACACACACGCACGCACGCACGCGCATGCATGCATGGATACAGACACACATATATATCGGTTAGAATAGTGACAATATTGAAATGCTTCAGTGCACATGAATTACAACATTACTTATCAATCACGTGTATCCACAAAATTCTCCAAAACGAACGAGGATTCGAATTATTGAAACTGAATTTTCGCATGCAGCAAATTAACCGTAAACACACTTGAGAATTTTCATGTGTTATTTATACAGAAATAGGATATCCTAAACTTAAAATAGAATAATTACCTACCTCTTTTTTCTTACGGCATGAAAAGTAGTTCCAGTATTTACATTTAAATCAATGTTTATTCTCAAAAGGTAACTTAGAAGCATAATCAATATAGTTCCTTGGTAGGAAAAACTGCATCATCTCGTGTGCGCGCGCGCGCGCGCGCGCGTGTGTGTGTGTGTGTGTGTGTGTGTGTGTGTGTGTGTGTGTACCCCTGCAGGAATCGGTATGTAGAATAGGTCTGATACGCTCTCCTGCATGTTGTGAGTTTTCATTAATGGAGCAAGAAGCCACGACGGTTCAGTAACTATCGTGTCGGATGTGCAACCGGTAGGGTTTTAATCCTATCAGCGGATCGGCGCTATCGTTGTGTATTTCTGGGCAGGGCACTTTACTCTCATTGCCTGGGCACTAAATTACCTACTTGTCTTTGCTACGACTCTATGGTCTTAAGCTAAGTAACAGAAAAGAGCGAAAACCAACAAGAAATAATTTATTTTCACAAAAAAAGAACTTACAATATTGCGAATTAAATTCCAAAATAGTCAAAAATGTTGTATCCCAGTCCTAATGAATAAAGTTCTAAGTAAAGTTTGGTGGTGTTCGAAAATAAGATCCAGCGCTGAAGGTGTTGATGTGCCTGTAGTCTTGAATGTAGTAATGTACCAGTGGCCTGAAGTGTCATGATGTGCTAACAGTATTCCAATTAATTACAATAATATAATCCAAGATATCTTTGTCTTAATTCACTATAATTCCAAATTAATGTTTCTGTCCAAGAATATCTCAGAGCACTTTGTAATTCCAGTGAATAATGTAGTTTGAATAAATATTATTATTATTATTATCGTGTGCAGTGCGTGCTCAGCCATTTAACAGCGTCATTATCAGCAACATGCAGAGCCTGCAGTCCACCGGGGAACTTTGTCAGTGGACAGTTGTTCACAAAGTGTGACATGGTCTGAAGAGCTCCACAGCAACAGGAAGAGTTAGTGGCCTGGCCCCATCGGACAAGGTTGACTGCACAAAGACCCTGTCCTGTCCGAAAGCGGTTCAGTGTGGTCCACAGATGACGTGGAAGGTTGAAGCCAGGAGGGCAGACAGATGGCTCAGCTACGAGGGAGTAGTTTACAACATCTGTTGAAGACCACTCAACGCTCCATGCTGAAATAGCTGTCATATCCTCCGACATCGGACCTAACCAGATTGGACGTCTCGAAGTGAAGCTGACTGTTCGATGTGAGGTGATGTCCATGTACAGTGGACATATCTCACTGGCATAGATCTTAGCCAACACTTTTGTGGTTTCTCCTTGAATAAATAACTCACCGAAATAAGAAATTGAACACAACAATACAAATGAGTCTGCTTCTCATGTTATCGCAAGAATGAATAATTTTTTCAAGTAAACATAAACTAAAATACAAAACTAGGGCAAGGTTGTATGTCCAAGGTTCATTTCTAGAACAGTCTAAGTTTTAATAAAGAACATGGGAAACATCCTGGTACAACAGGCTCTTTATTGGGGAATTCCAATATCCTAGACTCAGACCCAAATAAACATGTTTACCTTTATTGATAATGATCCTAATATTTGACAACATTCCTAGAGAAATATTAACTATGTATTATTCGTTTACCAAAAATAAAAGTTACTGGTCAGTACACAATGGACCTGATTTTGGATAAGGTCAAGTCTAAAATACAATTATGCATAACATATAATCATGGAGAAAAATATAACAAATACAAATTAAATATACATAACAGTCTTGCTGTTGCGTAAAAAAAACAAACCAAACCGATCATGTGTTACATCAGCAGATCACTCGCTGGGTGTCTCTTGAGATCCTTTGACGTGAGTTTTATTTCTCATGAAGATTTGCGCAAAACCCTTACTTCAGATCTTTACTTGAGAACTGGTGAATTTTATATTATCACGCCTGATTGAGATATTTGCAATTCATTGAATATTGATCGTGCTGCTTTTTTTGACAATGCTCAACATTCTCTGGCTACCGTTCAAGAAACTAAAAATCTAGAAATTACAAGGATAATGGCATAAATAAATTTGGATGCAGGCTAGTGGTAAATCATGTAATATGGGTATAGAATTGGAAATGATATATGTAAAAGATGTTTTACGAGTAAGGACGCTAGTGCAGCTGATCATTGTATTGTTTCACCGTATATCTACAAGATGCTTTAACTATAAGGACATTAGTACATATAATTATTTCATTGTGTCACTAAGTCTAATTAGCAACATAATTGATTTGATGCTATCGATTTTGATCACATGTTAACCGGTGTGCATCATCCTCGAATACGTATATCGAGTTAATACAAATGTCGACTTAAACTCAAGCAGAGTTTGTTCATGATTTGTCACGTGCCACTAAAAAAGACAACTTATAAAGCTGAAAATTCGTGAATGGAAGAATATTAACGTGCAAGAGAGCGACTGATTTATAATATCATTTTATTTCTTTCTCCATAAACTTTTCAGTGGGAGACTCGTGCAATATTTTTCCATACTGCACTGCTGCATACTGCACAAAATAATATCGTGTGTTAGGAATACTTTGATTGTAAACATTTAGGATGCCCAGTTTTTATTTTTTAGATTTGTCTGTGGATTAACTAAACTAGCTGTCTGGTCAATTTGAATGTAGAGATGATAATGTTCACGATGTGGATGAGCTTACTAAATCACAAAGGAAATAAATAAATATGATATGTGCAATGTCCATAACAAACGTGAGAATGCAATATTGAAAATACCATTCTAATCACTTAAACAGTTATTTAGGATAAATGTTCATAACTATTCGCAAATCAAATGGTTCAGACTATGACCAGTGTTGCCAAGGGTCTATACCAAAAAGCATAACCAGGTATATTAAGGTCAATGACTATCTCGTTTTCTTCAGAAATGCCCCATTATACAAGTCATCCCAAACACTAAATTCGGAGAACAAAATGCAGCTGAAGAAAGCGGGGTTTGGTAGAAAACCTTAAGCCTCAGATCCAATAAGCCAAGACGCCTACGAAGTCTTATTTCCTCGGGCGAAATGGGCTGTCACACCGCAGCTGCTTTGCAATTTTCCCGGGTTGACTTTTTGAGACAATGTTTCGATTTATAGTAACAAAAGAAATTATATAAGTCATGTAAAAAGTTAGCGTCCCTCCAACAAAGAGCATGCAAGTGACATGTCATAGATACATATCATCTTAGCTGGCAATAACAGTGACAATAAATATACTTACCTTTTCTCATCATGGATTTCCTCAAAATGTATTTTCTTAGTCTTTTCTGCTAATCAGAATTACGTGAGTTCCAAATGTTGATCCACACTGCGAAATTGTACTGTAATATCAGCTAAATTGCCAACAGAATCATATTTTCCTTATTGCACTCAAAACGAAATAAATGTGATATTCCCGAGTAAACAATGTTTAATCCTGAATCTTTTTGAGAAATACAATTAAAACTAATTCATATTTTCCCACTTTCTGATTCCAAACAGTCAATGACAGAACTGAAACATCTGTGCCACTGCATCTAAGTCCAGCCTTCCAATCACATATGCATAGTATGGAATTGACACACAGCTAATATATCTAGTCCATCACACATAGAAAAGCAGAATTTAGTTGGATCGAGAGAGACCAACTGGAAAGGTTGTTTCAATGAGCATTCATAGACAATATGACTCTGAATTTCTATTTTAAGTAGACCAAAACGAGACTTATTTTTGATACGAATGACTGATCGCGCGACCAAATTCAAATGGTCGCTGGCGGTGCTACATGCGAATTAGCAATGTTACCGTGTATTGTTGAAGTTATACATTTACTTTGGAATCCAGCATAATTTCATTTACTTAGATTCTTGTAGTGTGTTCTTTTGATCATACAGCCAAAGGCAGAAAAGCAAAATGAGTATGTAATAAAAGGATTACATCATTTTGTCGGAAAATATGAACTCGTTTTTTTTAGTAATCCTGCACTTCTATCTTAGTGCAGTTTGCTCCGAAGAACTCGATCATATTTTCCCATACAAATTGACAACTTCAGTTGTTCTACTATTGTTGTGAACTTTATTTTTGCGAAATGTTATGATAATTTTGTGTACTTGCAAAAAGTCGGGTAATATCCTCGATGTGTCTTCTGATACTACAAAAGATCGTGCCTCATGGGTAACTTGTTGGATTGACGTATTTATTTCGTGCAGACAAACAAATCAGCTAGACTGGGCATAGACTTTTCAGTTTGAATTAAGGTTTATCTGTGCAGCCTGTGAAAGAAAATGCAAAGATGCAGACGTTGGCAATTGGTAGGTTTCTATTTTCGCTAAATACCAAATAATTCAACATGCGACAACTTGAAATTTCACTACTGATTACAAAGCTGACACCCATTTCTAAAAACAATACAGTGAGTGTTTGCAATTGGGCAATGGAGAGTCAACTGGACAAACTTCAGGTACATTCTGGTCGAATCAATTTTCTTTTATATAGAATTCAGGACGTAAATTGAGACAAGGAACTGTGTTTGGAAAACAAATTGAAAATTTAGGAATGAGAACGAATGTTAAAATATGAATTAACGAAAAGAAATATTTTGAATATGGAAAGGATTTGTCTGCAGATCCTTTCTGAATTTATCATTTTGTCATATTTTCACTATTTGGATCAAATAATTGAAACCGAGTAATACTCTACTGTATTGCTAAACCATTATATATTGTCCTTTTGACTGGTACTACTGTTGTTTCTATGGTTACGATATTTAATGGCTGCACGTGTTAATGCTTCTTCCGAATGTTATTGGGCATGGTGTAGATCCTTCAACAATACCCTCTAAGAATAAATTAGTGTTTGTTTTACAAACTATTCACGTGATTAACTTATACTGTTATGTTTTAGCTTTGTTTCTTCGGATTCTATATTGAGCTTTAATGAGTAATCAACACGAATATTGTTGTTATTCTAATCCAATACAAAATGTAACAATAACAGCAGTTCAAATGTTAAAGTTGATAAAACTTGTTTATAAACCTGACATCTTTATTTAAATGACATATTGATGTCTGAACCTATTGCGTGTAACTTGAATTCAGAATAATGAAATGGAGCATTGCCAGTTCAGTGGCTAACTTTGGGGAGTAATTTGAGCCAACGTACCCAAGAAACTGTATATATTTCTTGCAAGCCTTTAAGTTTAATGAAGCTATATATAAGAATCACTCAAGATTCACAATGCAAACATCATAACATACAATGCATCCAGGAACGGCTATTAATTTCTCATCGAATTTGTTCAACCTATTTTAAATTTCATAAATCGTAGTATCTATTGTACTGTTGTTTATACCCAACTATGTGTTTAGTCTAGTCTTAATTCTCTCTGTGTTTTCATTTTTTCCTCTAATTATGGTTTTAATTTAACGTGTTTTTTTATCTGCTTCAGCTTAATGAATCTGTATTGATTGTAAACGTTTTGGATGATTCTTCAATACTTTTTTTGCACCGCACCGATAGTTTTAACCAGTTCTCGACCATTTCTCTGGTATATGTTTTGATATTTTTATTCTATTAAGTTTATTTTATAAGCGTTAATAAATCCCGATATTTTATATATTTGATATTGTTGCTTTGTATGTCAGAAATAGATAAATCATATGTAGTTCTGATACGTGTGATCGTAAAATCACTCACATATATTTTCGTTGTTTTGTTCTCGCCAGTCATTTCGTTTTTAATTCTGTTAAATTGTCCTATTCTTTGCAATGTCGACAAAGTGTTTATCTTAGCGGTTTAAGTTTCTACCCATTTTATTACAGCGCCTTTAAAAACATTAACTATATATATATATATATATATATACATACAAGATTACTTTTATATATGCTATTCCTGCTACATAGGTACCTCATCAAGTTATATATAGTTATATGTTTCTGTGTCTGTTCTAAATGTGATTCTAAAGTATTATCGTCTTCAAGAGAATTTGTTATTATTGAGTTCTCCGTTTACTGAGTTAGTTCTCTGTTGAATTGGTTGCAAGTAATGTTATGTATATTGTTATAGTCAATTTGCTTTTGGCAACTCTGTAACTACATTGGCTCCTTCTGGTGATCCTTTGATCAACAACTGTTGATTTATTAAGAAATTGTTCTCTCCATGTTTTTGTGTCTGTCAAATTATTACGCATTTGTTCTTGTATATAACCTTTACTAGTATATTATGTATTTGAACAGGATCTGCTTAAGTCATAATATGAGTGTTGTTCATTTTTTATTGTAGTTATTAGCAGGTATTTTGTCTTTGGCTTTATTCATGTACATTTCATTATTTTAGTTGATGTGATAAAGTATATTGATTTTTATGATTTAAATTATTGCAATAACAGATTACAAAATCTGTTCACTGCAACAAAATCAATAATTTATCATCTCTTTTAATAATTCGATTTGTAAAATATATTTATTTGAGGTCATCCTGCTAGGGACAGATAACTTTCCATATCAATAGCGTAAGATAAAACAAATGACATTTTACCAACGAAAATAAACAAATATTGAACTTACGTTGTATCCTTTGGCACGTTTCGCACAGTTGTAAGCTTCTCTAAAATTTCTTTATCCTTTATTATTTTTCCCTGCTTTATATTTTAAACTCTTCAATACTTAAGATTTTTGAGCTATTTATTTGTTCCTAATTGATTAGTTTATATTCAAGTTCCTGTTATACTAGGTAACTATCATAATAATTCTTCGTGACTTATTTCGTTATCGCTTATTGCCTTACTCGTCATACCATCAACACTATTCAACTTGCTTATATCAAAACTAACAATATCATTGCATTTTAAGACTTTACTATATCGTAGGTTTTCCTTGAACGTTTAAGCCACAAAGCCACTAAAAGCCAAAGGGATAATAGACCCCGTTTCTGTGGAAAATCCGCCTGTACATATAGAAATAGTTTCATCAAAAGACCGAGAAAGAAGAAATAACAGACAGTAGATAACATAAAAAGTTGGACGCTAAACACCTAGGGAAATGGCTTAAAGTAAGTTTATAAATGGAGAACGAAGTAGTCTCAGAGCATTTATATAAAATGCTAGATTATTAATGATCTAGTTAGTAGCATAATTTCCAATCGATGGTTGAAGCAAATTTAAATCAAAGTGATATTATACGTTAGTGATGGCGGAATTGAGATGCATGCAATTTAGTGTATAAATTTATCATTACTAGAAATTAACGTGGAGACTGAAAGCGTGAATATGTAATCTCGTCCATTTGGCCTTGAACTGAGTGCATGACTACAGTGCATTCTAACTAACTAGAAACTGTTTCTAATGTCATTAATATTGCTACATTCAGAGAACTACTACTATTTAACCACAGTTCAGTTGCTTTACTCAACATTTCTTTGTTGTACATTGTATGGACTGCAGTTACGTTTATCAGAGCACCGTACAACATGAATTTGTTCATTTTATTATTATGTTGTGTTTTTTATGTATCAAATGAAATAAACAAACGTTACAAACATAGCCTAACAGAATTATTCACGCCAGTGGAGGAGAGACCTGACAGAGACTCTGATATTTAAATCCAAAATTATTTTCTCTATTTAGATTCATTGTGAACTTGGCTTATATTGATAGAAGTTTAACTGTTATAGTGAAGGAGTCGATATATATTGTACCTTGAAATATGAAACATTATGTTTTAAATGAATGTTTGCCTCTAAAACAGTGTTGCTGTCCGGGATCATAATATAGATAATGATTTCAGTATCTTTAAAGCTTGACCTATCATCTGAAGGGAAGAAATCAAAGTTTCTTGTACCAACATTACTAGACTTTGAATATTTATTGAATATGTTGTTTAGTCGCATCGTTGACAACAGTATATAGTCTTTTATTATCAAATAAATTAATGTGGAAGCGTGAGCATACACACTGGCGCCACTTCCGCCTTATATTACTAGTTTTAGATGTGTCATGATAATATTAGGGTAGTGAAGTTCTTTCAGACGAGGAAAGCCGTACGTATGTAGAAGCTGGACAGTCTTTAAATTCGATTATCAGCCTTTATAGATTGAACACAAGCTTAAGTTCACACTTTCTCGGCATTATGAATCAAACGGAAATAAAACGAAAGTAAAGTAACATTTTGAACATCGAAACAGCAGTTCTCCTTTAATTATTTTATTTCTCTTATTTATTCATGTGTTGAAAACTATTCTGTCACAAAATTTCTGGAAACGAATTTGTGTGTTCTATAACTTATTTAACGCCTGATGTTCTTAACAGAAATAGACGTTTAAAAAAACATTGCTGCTTGAATGCATTAATTTAACACCTCTTCCTAATGCAAAAAATACACCACCTACAACGAAAAACATTTTGTTTGAACTACAAGTATCATCTTGAGTTCTGTCAGTGACAAGCTTAAATTTGTCTACCTCTTGTTTAACGTTTATGTTTTTGCTTTTCATTTCTTATGAAAGTTTTACGAATTGTTTTCTAATTTCAACTCAGTGAGGATCTTTCATTTTGTAACATTACCTTCTCTGGTGATTTGTCAACCCTTATGTATTCTTCAATGTTCCTTTCACAACTTTCCATGTAGTTTGCAACAAAATTAACAGTAAATGTAAAAATGATTTCAAGATTAGTTGCTAATTATTCAGCACTATATTTAATCCAAACTTAATTTTGACTTAAATTCATCTTACAATTAAACTGAAAAATAACAGTAGTAAATTTTTTATAGCATCACATCCATTGCATGAATAAATTCTTAACAAGATATACACCAGATGGTAAGGACATAGCTAAGCTAAAAATTTAGTTATTACTGCAAACCATGAATAAATGGACAGCAAATAACTAGATGATATCTACGTTTATGGAACGGATAGATGGAAATAGTTCACGAGTGAAGTGGGACCATTGTACTGTCAAGAATGGCGAAGCTACTTGTAACAAAATAGTGAGTGAAATACTACCTCATATAAAAAAACTAGATGTTATTTTTATTATATATAGTCTAAGACAAAAACCGTCTATTTCCATGGAATTTCTTTCTCTATTATGTGCTAATGAGAATAAAGCTGCATTACTTTTCGCGATAAAACGAAGTTCCAAAATTTACAATAATATCAGGACAGCAACCTTTTGCAAAACTTCATCTAGTACAAATAATGTTTAAACTTGTATATTCTCACATTAATGGATATTTTCAGATGAAGTGTGTTTTATTGCGAGGATCAATACAGTAAACATTGTTGGATAGAGGTACTGTAGAAAAAGGCACATTATACGGGTGATATAATATCTAATAGCAACAGTTCATGTACGTTTAGTCACTAATCATTAGCATGAAGTTAATACGTGAATCCTAGTTGAAGCCTATATTTTGTTCCTCGAGAAGGTATTTGTATGACGCCTCCTTATTGGTTAAGAATGTATACTAGAAGGTCTACAGTCTTGACACATTTAAAGATCTGCATATCTTGATGCAGAAAGAGGGACAGAGACAAAGAGAGAGAAGGTAGCCGACAAAAAAGATAAAGAAAAACGAAATAAGCTTAACTATGAAAATCCGGATTTAAATAACATGCTTAAGGGCATATATAGTAGTTCCTAAATTACAGTACACGAAACAAATGTACCGTAACGACTAATTCTTTACAATAATTCCTTAAACAAGAGTTATAATTGTGAAGATAATGAAATAAACAATAAAGGCTGATAACAATAGTATCGTCACAGTGGCGATCTCGTTTTTCTCCAACCGCTCCGGTGGCCTAGTGGTTACAGAGTCCGTCTCCAATGCGGGAGGTCACGGTTCGAACCCCGGCCAAGTCATATAGCAAAGACTTATAAATATTGTATTAGCAGCTGCCTCACTAGTATTAAGGGGTTAGTGTTAGGACTGGTCGGCCTGGTGTCAGGATAGTGACTTTAGCTGATTTGATTCAGACAGAAGAAACAAAAGATTTAGTACGAATTATTTTCTGGTGTATGGTCTTGGCAACCTTAATTGATCTTACAGTATATACTGATCATTACTTTCTCTAGAAACAACTTGCTTTGCTAAATCACATTTATGTAAGACGTCCACATCTTCAGAAATGTTTCACCTTCAAAACGATTAAAGGCGTTGCATACTTCTACTAAAAGATGTTATTTAAAGCCTATTTAAAGTGTGTTATATGAGAATGTGTATCACAATACTTACGCTTATGTGGCTTGAATACATTGTATGTCTCTTGCCATTGTATGTATCAAATAATATTTTTTTTCTTTTGGATATATTAGAATTTTGTGCACGAATCAATTTAGTGAATCAGTGACACAACAAATGCCCAAAACCTCGGAACCATCATCTTCGCTAGCCAAGGTTCCGATATGTTAACCCTATCTACGGATCGAACAGATGTTTTAGTGCTTTGCCTAGCGACATCTTTTGGATTCCATGAGTAGCATCCCTTAGTTATGTAATGCCAACTGACCAACAGCGTGTAAAAGCTGTGGATTGTACATCGGCCGAAAATGGTGAAGGCAATTGATTTCAAAAGGATACTTTGTAAGTTTAACATCAACAGTATGACTTACGTACCAGAGAGAAGCCATTACATGTTTATTTGATTGAAACGCCTTTGTACGAACACGGACCTGCAGTGGTAAATTGTTTATTTGTGAGTCCACTCAAGTTGTGTGTTGCTGTTATCTCGATCTTGTAGGAACAGTGTTCAAATTTTAACAACTTAACCATATTTCATTCCCAAAACGGATCGCATTTGCATTCAGGAGTTTGTGTGATTTAGATTTTAAACATAACTTTAACAATTATTGAGTCATATCGCTACGGTGTCTGCAGCATGGCAGTTTATAGTGATGTCTAGTACTGGATTATCATGCCGCTGACATGTAGCGTGATGTCCCACCCAGTCACATTATATTGACACCAGGCCGACCAATGCTAACACTAACCTCTTAATGCTGAGCGCCCAGCGAGGCAGCTGTTAGTACCGTTTTTATAAGTCTTTGGTATTACTCGGCCTGGGTTCGAACCCACGACCTCTCGCATTCGAGGCGGATGCTCTAAACCACTAAGCCACCGGATCGGGCTAGTGGATTCAGGAAGCTGGCCACAAAAATATATTACTATCAATTATACTAACATATAATAAAAATGTTATTGTAGCTATAAATATTGTTTCCATTTTGTTGATGTAGTCGTAATTCGTCTAATCTAAGTGGTATCTAATGCTTCTACGAATACAAATAAATATGCCATTTTCAAACCTCACAAATGGTAATGTTTTCAAACAACTTTTCTTCCAGTTTTATCAAAAGAATTATTCCATATAAATTTATAAAATATATTGCTAAGTTCCATTAGAATTTTTCTAGCGATAATAATGATAGAAGTAGGTAGCTAAACATTTTATAACTGTGAGTCTGCAACATGGTGTGAGAGTTTCATATGACCACTGGTTATTATGTTTATTATTAATTTAATTTTATTTTGATAATTCATTTGTACCAATATGTTTAGCTTAGTTGAAATCTTTACACCAAGTAATATAAACTATCTTGTCTACCCAATTAATTTGATGACTCTGACGCTTCCAACTTTGCTTCCAAACCATATAGCGTTAGTTGTATCGATGTTAACGCTAAGTACAGAAAAGTCTGAGTCATAATTTAAAAGATCAAGGGCAGACTTCAAGGGCATACAATTCCCATCCAGCGTAAAAAAAAGGTATCATCTGCATATTGAGAGATCAAATTTTCCCTGCCATTAATTTGTATTTATTTAATATTTAAATTCCCTCTTACCACGTGTACCATTACAAAGGATAAATAGAGACGGAGATAGGGTATTTCCTTGACTGCATACTCTTAGTATGCTAAACGAAGAAGAGTTGTCGCTATTTACTGTAACACGTGATTTGATATTATTAGAAATAGTTGATATGCAGTTTATAAACTCGGAGTGTTGGTTTTCAGTGCTAAACATTAAATCAGACAAGGTTGTGATGTTTTTCCCGGTATATCTGCCTTTAATAAAACCAGTCTGATCCTCATTAGTAAGGGGAGGTAAGATGCTTTTCGCTCTATTAGATGTACCAGCAAAGCTATTTTGTATGAAAAGTTCAGCAATGTTGTTGGTCTCCAGTTCTTAAGATACTGCTTTTGGTTTGTCGCCTTTCGGTATCCAGGTAATTATACCCTCTTTCTGTGTTGATGAACGATCCCGTATAATGTAGCGATAGTTTATGGATCTAACAAGGAAATGACGTAAATCTTTCAAAAAAGACTTAAACAATACTCAGTGGTATAACCATCTGACCTGGACCTTTATTGTTTGCCGTCTGTTTCAATTATCTTAATGCTTCATTAGAAAATACAGGTCCTTCTAGTGATATGTTCTCCAAGATATGAAGTTGTGGAATATCCACTTGCATAATATCAGAACGTTCATTTATACTGATGGAGTCGCCGTTTCCATATTTATACAAATGCTCAAAATAGTTTATAGTTTCTTGTAATAGTTCCTTTCGAGTTATTGTCTGTGACCCACATTCTCTTATTAACACAGGCATAATTTTACTAATATAATTTCTTTTCTCAAGGGTGTATATATACTTTGAAACCTTTTCTCCTTCATCAAGCCAATTTGCTCTAGAACGAATCATGTCCCCTTTCAGTTATTCATCTTGTATTCCATCAAATCTTCATTTTCTCTGCTCATTTCTAGCGATTTTTTTTTTTAAGTTTTAGAACTTGTTCTTATTCTTTGATTTCCTTTGATAACAGATTTCTTTTTAATGTTTTCATTCTTGCATGTGGAATAAGAACGAGTTGTAACTATTATCTGTGATAGTAAGTTTCATTAGGTAACTGATCATATGTCACTTGTGGTAATTGACATTCATCATGTGAATTCTCCAGTGGGTTTTTTCCGCATATTGTCATAAAACATCATGTGCAGTTTCTTTTACATATCCTTTTTTACATATTCTTTCAATAAGGAAATTTTAAACTTCCGAAAATCTATTCCCTTTTGAAATTCAAATTTAATAATCGCCATAGAGTGATCTGTTCTGTACCCAGGTTTGATCAGAGCTTCTTTAACACCCTCTTAAGGATATTAGGATTTCAAAAAAGATGCAACCAAGCTTGTTTTAAAGGGTTTGTTTTTCTCCAAGTATACCTGTGAGTATCCATGTTTAATTCCCACCAAATATCAATCACATTAAATTCATAACATAGATCAAGGACTTTTCCGCTTGCCTTGGGATTCAGATACTTGTAAGTGTCTATAATAGAGTTCATGGTAAGATTTAAAGCACCTGCTAAAATTATATTCTCATTTATTACATGTGTGGTATATTTCTGTCACTTCGTAGAAGACTGGTGCATATTTATTTTAACACATATATTTATTAAAGTCATTTTGTGATCCTGAATACAAAATATCTAAAATAAGTTTATATCTCTGAGTATCACCTTTGGTGCCTTTTAAACAATTCAGAAAAGCAACTCTCTTAGCATTGAAGTATTTGAACTAAAGAAACATTAATGTCCCGATATGACCTAATATGCTTTCCATTTTTAATACAGCGTGTATCTATATGGAAATTATTTTTGCTTCCAAACCAAATTAGAAAAATCTCTGTCCTTCTTACGGCCTCCTAGTCCATGGCCATTTGGTGTCCAGATCTGAATACCTTCCATTTTTCTAATTCTAGAAAATTTTGATTGTGGATGTACCGAACCAATGCCAGCTCTAATTGTACAGAGATTATATTAGTGTTTCTTTGTTCAAATACGTCAAATTCTAGCGGTGTGCTATTCCGAATTTAAATTAAAAAGCACTAATGTTGATACAGAGTATATTTTCATATATATTACAGTTTACATCTTGCCTATGTCCTCTGCCTAAAATACGAAAATTAGAGTAATTACAGATTAAATTGTGTTGTCATAGTATCAATAGTATTAATTCTTAATGCCTAGCCAGTCAACCAATTTAGTTAACTGCACAATGCTTAAAATAATTATGTTATGCATTACGACTGATATTCACACAGAAGGCAAAAATACTGAATTAGAATATATATTACTGAACATGATTATATTTACAGTATTTTCTGATTAAAAAAATAACCGCAAATCGCTTCAGATTGTTATTAAAGAAAGGCTGACAATGCTAAAATGCAAGCATCAGCCGAAGTAAAAGCAAACATACAGATTCAGCTTGCTGAAGACAGACAAACAAACAGTAAGTAAATATATATAAGGTATATGGAGGAAGGGAGATAACTCCATAGAGTATCTGTGTACGAGTATATTTCTATTTGAAAGTAGTAATGCTTCTAACTGCAACTTTGCTGAAGTGTATTCATTTTACTGATTTGCAAACATCATCGCAAAGAAGAATAAATGTTACAAAAAATACAGTCCTTTCATGCCAAACGTTACGAGTTCGCAAACATAATACAAAATACATAGATTCCTTTCATACCACACAAGCATAAGCAAACTATGATTCAGACTGTTGTAGTGTGTTATGATGAACGTTATCTGTTCCAGCACAACTGATATACCCATAGAAGACAAAACTGCAGATTTAGTATACATATTGCTGAGTACTTTTGTCGATGTATATTTTGTGTTGCTCGGAAACAAACAAAAAAAAACAACAACAAAAAAAAACAAACAACCATCACAACAACAAATAACTATTAGGTTGTTATTGAGGCAAAGCTAAATTGCGAATACAAGACGAAGAAAAAGCATAGTGAATCATGCTGAAACAAAAAAATTAAATTTCTAGAAAATCATAGAGATTAATATATAATTAATAATATAACATAACTACTCAAAAAAATCAGGAATGTGTGTTCCATTACATTTCTTATAATATTTCTTCCTTATCATAAGTGAGAGGAAAACAAACAACAAGGAATTTTATGGAGTAAGAAACGTAACTCAATATAGTGCCTTCGTACAAGAATATCTTACATATGATATTAGGGACAAAGGCGGGCCGATTGGCCTATAGCGCTCCCCTTTACCGATCACTTTTTCTCCACCAGTTCTGTGACAAGACACTGTAATAAATTTTGGAGATGCGCATTTGGTTATAGCACCCCGTTTAAGGAAGTACTAGGAGCAAACGTCACGGAGAGAAACTGTTAGTGAGTTTCCATGATGCGATGGTCAATTAGTAGTGAATTCAGACCCAAACCGCATGACTGTCCCTGCAATAATGTAGTCCCTAATAAAATCTAGTAGTGTACCTTGGTGTTGTGACTGCAGTGGCAGTATTTACGGTAGGAAACCGGTAAATTACACAATCAAATAAACAAGAAGGGACTCTACAGATACCGTTTATGTCGCCATGGTGGCAAATGTGATGTAGTTGTATTGGCGTAATGTGCCTTGGAACCATGGATTGACTGGCCTAAGGTGGCATAGTTAAAATAGTTCCCTGAGTTAGAGGATAGTTGTAGAGTTTCTACGGCGTGAACTGCTGACGGTACGGGAAGTTGATGAAGGGAAACTATGCAAACGTCCGGTTGATAGATATTTGGCAAGTTGGGAAATCTGTGGTTTTACATTGATTAGAGTAAAATTTATGTATAGAATGGACACGTCTGGCTTTCTAACTTACAACTGAAGTTGTATAGAAGTCTTTGGAAATTTGGGGTAAACATATGACTTCTAGCGGGAATTGCGCCAGGGTTTGACACCGCTCGGTCAAGCAAAAACCCCTGGCTTGTAACAATACGTTCAATGTTGGTGCTGCTGATAGAAACATTGATAGCATGCATGTTTCGTTAATTTACATTTTCAGTGTATCTGCAGTAACAAAATTCACATTTATCAATTTACATTATTATTTTTTCTGCTTTCTTTTTACATTCTTTGATTGTATAGTACATAGCACCTGCCATGTCCGAGCTGCTTTTTTCAAATTTCCGTATTATTATAAAGTGCAAGATATTTAAATTAATCTGTAATAATAATTTAAAATTATTAAGTATAATTTATAATGACCTGTAACTTGAAAAAAGTATTAAAATTCATTCGATATCATGTAAGATGCGGCTCTGAAACCTACAAAATGTACAATAAATTATATTCACTGATTGTATCAGACAAAGATCACGGAATAATTGTAACACATGGAAGTGTTTTGTTTTGTCTTAATAAGAAGAACGTGTCCAGGAATGTGTTCAGAAAACAAACATATCAATATCTTTAAATTAATACAAAAACTAAAGATGTAATGTTACATTATTATGTCAGTTGAGGATCATAATCCAGATTTCAAAGGTGAATAATTAACTTGACACAGATCTTGTATGCCTATAAACTATAATAAAATGTTGTGCCGATGCAAACTTAGTGAGGCAAAGATAACCTTCTAACTCAACAAGCCATTACTTAGTTATATATTCATAATCTTAAAATAAAACTTGATCTAGTTCTCCTTGATACTAAACTCACACACATTCTCATTGCAATCACAATGCAAATGAGCTAAAATTACATGTATACTGCATTGAACGGATATGACAGTTTAGTGGCACAAATGTATCACCAGTCTTCCGTCTACGCGAAGAAAACATAAAAGGTCGTATGTGCATTATTGTTGAAGCTAAACATTTAATGTATTGTATTTTATATCTAAGGTATGTGGTTTCTCCTTTGATAGCATTAAGATATATATTTAAGCCATATTTAAACTTTTCTAACCAAATTTAAATATTAATAAAATCAGTTTCTGTGCATAAATTGTGCTTGTATGACAGTGTCGTATACAATTTTATTAGTAATAAAATCGAATCCTCTCAAAGATTGCACGTTTCAGGAAATGTACCATAGTGTAGAAAAAGCATATTCGTGAAATATTTCGTATGAATTCGCTTAAAAATATTTACAGCATGGGATTCTTTTCGGCAATTAATCGAGAACTATGTAAAAAAAAAAATATATATATATATATAACCTCGTTGAAAGACTTTCTGTTTTCTATTCTTGATGGACTTTTATATTCTTCATCTGCAGACCATTTCATACTACCAGACCAGGACCATTGTGAAGGAATAGCTTGTTGCTGATGGGAAATAATGGGACTCAAAGACTCCACAAAGTGGTAAATAGTTAAACATATTTTACGTTATCGGCAATATTACGGTATTTCTTTGCTCATAAATATGACTGAATCATTTGTAGAACTAAGCAGATCTTTGTTTTACAATGAGAAAGTAAAGAATGTGACGAAACAATTCTAAATTTATACAAACTGTGGCTTCAAGGTCATTTGAAGGTTACATACCTTGAAGAAGGTCTATTCTCAGAACTTAATGTTAATGGAGATATTCCAACCCTATATAGTAATGATAGAAATCATTTTCTGCAACGGAATGAAATAAGATTTGTCTCTTTGAGCACTATATGAGTCGCAGAGATCATAATATTTCTAATACATATGAAGATGAAGTAAAACGAAAATGAATGTTCAATTAGGAAATAAAATTAGCTAGTAGACTCAACAATGTCATTGTCACTGATTCAAAGCAAATTAATTTCCAAATGTTAGCAGAGCAAGTCGGTTGCAGAAAGACTGGATGGAGCTAATATTCGTACAAACCAATATCAGTACGCTGAGGTAATAAACAATGCAGTGTTGACAAATTTAGATCTCTGCTATCATGGACGCATAAAACTGCTATCTTGTGTTGAACGTTCCCCTATTGCGAGCACCAAACTGGTATGTCTCTGTGGGATTTAGCGGGAATTTTGATTTTGTTACGGATGTTGCAGACCTTATCAGGCATATTTTGTTTAGTACCCCGATGATAATATTCAAATATTGTATTTGTTCATGCTGGTGGTCTTGGTGAGTATAAATATGGAACAAGTTTCAGTAAATCTCATTTTCAAGATGACATCATCATGGGTACGCTTCATGAACATATTGCCTTTAAAAGCAAAATTACTGGACATGTCTCAGCCGCACCAGAGAAAGAAGCCGTATACGTTGCATGTCAGAGCAGGCTTTTACAGAAACCTCTTCAATGGAAGACATTTAGCTTGTTAGAAGAATAGCATTTGGAAATATAGATATACTTTTACAAGTGCAAATTGTTCTGGAAGGCATCATTAACCATAAGTGCATATGGAAGGCAATGAATCCAGTGAAGTTACTAAACAAAGAAGCTTTTCCAACTATAGAAAGCGTATGACAGACTTTCAAATATTTTCAATAGAGCACATTGAGGAATCACTCAAGGCACGTATAAATTGGAAATTGCAATACATTCTCACAGCATATATACCATGCTTAACATAAAAGCTAAACCAGTACCATCAAGAAGCTTAAGAGCGACAGAGAGATTGTTGACAGCATTCTGCTCCTGTGCTATTACAACTTCTGTATTAAGCGCTACTCAATATTCTATTAAACAGGCGATAACCGTAATAAGAGACGTCTGATTTGGACGATATTCGACCTCGTAAGATTGAAACACAGGTGCTCCTGTTCTTTGTGAAAACAGATCGCTTCAGTTGTACACATTGCCACTCACTTTGCAGGAAATAACACGGGATGCTGCTGTTGTAATAACTTAGCATGCTACTGAATGCATAGACAAATCCAATTTGCTCTCAGCTGCATGAAAAAAGTTACGCTGACAAAAGATGACAGGATATGCATTTGCTATAAGAGTCAGACGTTAGACAGAAGCATGAAAGGTTTCGAAGATGCTCGTTTATACCTTGATGGTCAAAAGTTTCAGAAGGTAATACTATCACTCGTTAGAAGATTAAGTTGTAATATTATTGTTATTGTATTAATCGCGTTATGTTCAATTTATAAAAACTGAGAGGTCAGTAACTAAAAATATGATCATGTAAATTAAAACTAAAATTGCATAAATTGTACTTCAAATTGAAAAGAAGTGTTGATCTGTATAGTAACGAACCTAGTAAACCGTTCTTATTTGATTTAGCAGAGTTTTCAGATAATGGAACAAGAGCATAACAGTTGTGTAATGTGGCGAATTTTGAAGACTTATTGAAACTTAAGGTTGAATAAATTGTGCTTTGAAGTTATCATAGTCAAGCCAGAAGGGTCTTGAGAAAGTTCACTGACATTTCACTTATTTCATCTCTGAAACATAAAAGGGTCTACGTTTAAGCTTCAGTAGAATTGACCGAGTCATCGTAACGGTATAGTGACACAGGGTACATAGAATTACCGACCGTATCGGATGGAAGAGGACTTTATGTCAAATAATTGATCTTCAAAGGAAAGCTAATTGCAGCATATTTTAGGCTGGTGAAATCTGATGAAAGACATGATTATTTGGGGAGAATTTAGGAACAGTTACTTCCGATTGGTCAGTAATATTAAGGCGTACACTTTGGGAGACTTAGAATTTATAGGAGCAACTTTAGACAAATTTCTTTAGTTCGACTCTTGCCTTGTGAGAAGACAAAAGGTCCAACTCCTTGGGAAACTTGAGAATAGTGTTTTCCCTCGTAGAAAGGCCAGATAGCTGTCTTAAAAAGGAAGACAAGCTATAGTGCTAGGACGCAAGGTTTGAGTGGAAAGAAACAGCATTAAGGTACGCAATTTTAGTTTCCATATAATATTCTATTTTCATTTGTTTGGTTTCTTGCAAATGTGTTGATATGCTTATGATTCACGCATGTATCGTGCATTCTTTTCGTAGGATTCTGTTGATATGTTAGAGTGTTATGCAATTTAATTCTTTAATTTTACAGTTCATGGATAGAATTGATGGATTGCACGTAATCAAATATTCAATGTGTAGAATTCCATATGAATTTATGATGTAACCCAAAGAATGCACAATTTCATAGGGATTTATGAATTAACCCTAATATTCAATGTGTCATTTTTTTATGATTACATAAATTGATTTC
>JAECUM010021986.1:0-24201 GCA_016617855.1 Megalonaias nervosa | reverse complement strand
CCGTTTGATGTGGTGACGCACCCAATGAAACAATAAAATGTTTATGAATACGTGGATATAGACGATAGTGCAATCTTATCAGCCTAGATTCGGCTTGCATTTTCAGTGCACGATACATCAGATTTTCTTAAACATAAAGATATATACATTCTTTCCTTACTGCTTTCCCTATTTCGGAATTTCATGTATTCGCATTTTACCTTATTATATCAGTGGATTATATTTACTGAGTTCATTCTAATTCTCTTCACATAACTTGTGGATAATTCATGGAAAATATCCAGTTTCTGAATCATGATAGTAGAGCATATATTTGCCTAATTTGTACACAGTTTATCTTCATCGGTTACCAAACATAAGAGTTATATGTGAACTCTTTTTCTCCATACCCAAGAAATAAGATAATTATTCCGAAGTTCTTATTTCAAACACACAAGTAAATAAAGAGCATGATCTTACAAATGCACATGATCTTTGCCGTTTATGTATGTATGTATGTATGTATGTATGTATGTATGTATGTATGTATGTATGTGTATGTATGTATGCATGTTCGAACGTGATGAATGCATGTATGTACTTAGGTACTTAAGAGATGAAATTGTCTTAATAATGGAAGGAGCGTCAGCCAATAGGAAACTTGATCTTGAATCCCTGAATACCATTGAGGTCTGCTAGATAAGTGTGTCACGATTTGATCACTTCCTTGTGATATCTGTTTATCAGGCTATCTCCCTTCTATTCTTGTTCCAATGAGCATCATTCTTCCTCGTAGTGTATCGATACAATCTGTCTTGTGTTGTTCATTCCATTTACCTCTTACCTTAAACTACATTTTAAGTAACATTTATACACTATACAACTTCTGTATTGTTATGCAGCTAGTAGACGCAACACTCACTGCATCTGAAACACTAGCCATACCAGCCTCTACCCGGTAAAATCATGCATATGTTGCTTTATATTGTTTTCTTCAAGCTCTGTAATGTTGCCTCATTCAAAATATCATTCTTAATTTCTATTAGTCTTCATCAACCTAAACTTAATCATATGGTGCTTAGGTAATGCTCCCACCAGCATGAGTATTAGCTAACTGGCTGTTATAACAACTCTACAGATCAATCTATGATATTGCTGTCAGATTTACTTAATTATTTTGTTTGGATGTATTTCTTTCGTGATCAAACATGAAGAACCAGTCCTATTAATTCTTCCATAACCGTTATATTTTCAGCATAAAAAGTATTAATTCAAAGTCAGTTACTATCTATCAACTTTGTAGCTTCTGTAAACTTTCATATCCTCTCAAGTTTGTCCAAACAACTATCAAATATCGTTTTGACACTTGAGATGGTGTGTCGTAATGCACATGGCAACCTGCATGGAGTCAAGAAATATATTTCTTCATCGAGGTTCTAGACTTTGCACACGCGCAAACATATATATTTCGCTTTTTCTGAATTTAAGATAGTCAAATACATTTATTATTCTTATAGTATGCATTGGTAAATTTCAATACTCTAACCAATTTCCTATCATCCATCGATGTTTTCGCTCTAAAGTAACCAGACCTCGGAAAATGCTATCGTAGTCAAAATACCGATCTAAACAAAGTAATGATTAGAAGTCATTAGGAGGACTATCTACTTTTGGACTTGCGATAGACCTGTTAAGATTCTTTGGAATTTAATTCACAGTACGTACGTTCCTCTTAAGTTATAATTTTATACTTTAGATAATTCAATTAGTTGTTGAATGTTATGAAACTTGCTGATGCTTTTTATGTTACTTAGTTTAAGACCATAGAATAGTAACACTTAAGACAGAAAATTATTGAAAAGGAACTAATCATCGGAGAAATCACTTTTAATACAGTGTAGACCCCGGGTTAACAGAAATTGGCTTATACATTGATTACATTCCATGGCTTTATTTCGACTTCTATCACATAACAATATGCTAGGCATTATTTCTCAGATATGGAAGATGTTATGGACATATCAATTTATTCATATTACAAAATACTCACAATATTCTCCTCATATGAAGATATCAAACTTCTTCCCTTTCTTCAGTGTGTGATACAAAATCAACCTATTGTAAGTCATAAAGATAACTGTAATTTTCGGAGTATATTATTGTGAGTTTTTAATAAAACAATACGAAATGTATCGGATAGGCGTAGGGAAAAAGTTAACTGTTTCTAGCTAATGGTAGTCTCCTAACTAACAAGTATAACGGAGGTTATTTCCATCATTTACTTTTTTAAATTGATTACGATAGTCCAACGCGCACAGTTGCCAAATATGGAACTTCAGACTTTCCAGTAACTGTTATATCCTCTATTCAGTACGCTTAAACAAAATCTATCTTATTCATTATAATGAACCCCACTATAAGTCTTCATTAAGGTAAACATCACAATGATTTTCTCCTCCGTTTAAATAAAGTGTATTAATACAAAGTTGCAATTTACATCTACCATGTCTTCACATCTTAATCTTTGAATTTAAATATTTAAGGGATTTCTCTATTTTTGGACACAGCAAATCAGCTGTATTGTTCAATGTATATATTTCTAACTCCCTTTCCTTGTAATATTAGAGCAATCGCACGCACGTTTGAAACTTATGTCAGTTATGATTCATAGTAAATCTATTCTCTTAATCATGTATTGGGGACGTTGAAAAATACAATATAAATTAAAAGCGTTAATTGTTTGTGTTAGTGGAAATTAATTAAATAAATTTACCTAGTTTTAAATACATTAAAACAAGCAAGGCACTTGCAGTGATAATGAACTGAAACGTTTAGATTTCGATCTACCTATTTGAACGCATATGACAACAAATAAACATGGGGTTAACCGTAAAACGTGGTCAACATTTATCGACATTTTAGTGCATAAACCTGTGTGGGAAACTGAATGTATGATGTGAGGAATGAACAGGTGATGAATGAACTGGTGTTCTGGACTTCAGTATATGGCAGTAGGAATGGAACTCTAGCATAACAGCGTTGATGTTGTCTTCAGAACGTGGTGGATTCCGAGATATGACATGTATTACATTTCATAAGTATAGGCATCTACCATGAGTTTGTTATAAAGAGGCAAAGGAACATAATAATACGCAGGTCTCCTTCACACGGAGGTGCCATCTATCTCAGGACACACACACACACACACACACACACACACACATATATATATATATATATATATATATATATATATATATATATATATATATATATATATATATATATATATATATATATATATATATATATATTTCAGTATACTAAACAATATTTATTTAGCTGAATCCAGCTTCCCCGATTATACTTACATATTATAGTAGTTGTTATCGTAAACATTGACTCAACATTGGCAAGATTCAGTTTAAAAGAGTATAAGTTACAAAATGAATTAAATTTCTTTCTTCTGTTAATAGCTTCTATGGCACATCGATAACTTTTTGTTTTTCATAACTGAATACTACTTTTCTTGTTATTTTCTCTGATATACTGAGAAACTGAAAAGGCAGATTAAATACAAAGAACAAATTGGTGTCAATGCATCAGTTGAGAGCATGTCGTTAATAAAATAAAGTCTGCTGCAAATATAAAATTTTAAGGTGTTCATGTGCAACTTAGCAGGAATAGGTAATTAGGTTAAGGAAAACTGTTTACAAAAGTCTAGAATACAATCATTATGTTTAGTAGTTTAATTTTCCCGAGCACTGATTTCAAGATACATTTTGATCCAATAATTGATCTAACTACTAGCAATGTCTGACCATAGAAGAAAACCAGACATCGCCTCCCATCCGCCAAGATGATCTCCATTAGTGACTTCCATCCAAACAGATTGTCCTGCACTACAATGAGCTATAGTGACAGCGGTTGACATGTTATCTCCCTGAAGATGGAAGCCAGCATATAAACTCATCTTAACCACCCCGTCAATCTTGAGGACTGCATCTATGTATATTTTGTTGACACTTCCTATTGTTGCCGTGAAGAAGTAAGTACCTGTGGTAGGGCAATTAAATGTTCCGCTAATCAGGTCGTAGCCACCTCCTTCGTTATAGTCAAGGGAGGCGAAAACTATTCTCTCACCGCTGTAATGCCCATCTCCCCTCGATATGCCACTAGCTCGGAACGCGACACGGTCTGCTGTTGCAGATCGGAAACCTGTAAAGTATTAATGTATCATTTGACAGAACATCACAACTTTCGTAATATAAATCGTATAGGGTACCGATATAGAAATGCAAAACAGAAAGTTGTTTTGTTGCTCAATTTTTTTTAAACTTTGCTTAATATCATAGTCATATAGAAGTTGTCATGTCTTCAAAGTCTGATGTATTGGTTCCATACAACTGAAACATGACCATTTAAAAGAAAATTCAGCTTTCCACAACAAACGATGAAACAAGTTGGGCAAACATTAAACACGTTTCACCATGTTCCCAAATAATATCAGTAACACAATATGGTATCAACTGATCAGAAGCATCCGTAAAATCTATACTTGTCGAATATAAGCATAACCTGACGACATGACACATTTGAAAGAATTAAGCTATTCTCCTTTGACATATAGATTTTTTTATAAACTAAATTTTGATATTCCGTATTTAATCACAATTGAATCATTTAAAGAAATACAAGTGTTGAATACTGTATAATCTTAATATGCTAATTGGAAGCGATTAAAATGAATAAGCAACAAACCTCTAAATATGTCAGTTGCCACACCGTTCTCTTGCTGAAAATACTCTTGGTTTATGTCATTGTCCTTTCTGTCTGTAGATGATTCGTTCCACTGATTAACAGCAACATCGTTATCACTGCTGGCATTGCTGTTCGCTGTCGTTTTTACTTCTGACGAAGAGGCATTTTGTACAATGTAATAACCACTTGATTTCTGTTCAATCTCAAATGGTCTGTTTCCTACCACTTTCATGTTTTCCTCTAATTTTTCTACTCTAGAGATACGGGACTCCGCCTCATGAAGCTTTGTCTCTAACTCACCGATATTGTAGAGTCTATTTTCCAAGCTCACCAACCTCCTTGTTACACTTTCAGCCTGAACAATTTGTTCCTCTTCTGACTTAATGAGTCTGTCCTCTAAAATTTTCATACGGATAAAGCATTCTTTTGATGCGTCTTCTGATGTTATTAGTTTCTTTTCTAGCTGCTCTATCAAAAACACGTTATTTTGTCCACACACTTTCAGTTTGTCTTCTAGCATCCCTATATATTTTTGTGCTTCCGACAACTTTATCTCCATTGATTGAATCGTTGATTTAGCATAGCCTATCGTCTTCTCCAAGGACTTTTGTATGTCCTGAGATCTTAAGTTAAAATCGTTTATCTGTGTATAGTCTATGCCAAGCGCCTTCGCGCCTTGTACAAATGTGCATAAAGCAAATGCAAGAAAACCTTGTAAGACCTTCATTGTATACAAAGCGTCTAAAATGAGATTGAACCTAAACCAATGCTTCTATATACCTTGTCTTATCAGTGACTATAAGCAAAGGTCATGGGGAGGCAATAAGATTGTCATGTAGTATGCCTATGAGTAATGGTCAAAATAAGGGAATACTTCCTCAATAAGATGTAAATGACAAGTGGTAAAAGTGCATCATTTACTTTTTACAAAATGCTGTACGGCTTTGAGTGTCAAAGACTACTGAATTCATACATTTGAAGATTTGCAGTACACCGGACCTTAGGAGTGATATTCAATATTGACCTTATCTAAATGTTATATCGGCAAAGTTTGTTTTCCATTCATAAAATATCATGCAATTTAGACTTAGATATTAAATAGATTATTTCAATCCAACAAGTTTTATCTCTGTCTCTCTCTACGTTCCATATTGTATACCCTCAAATGGTGCGCATCAGCAGCAGATAACAACGTATCGTAATATGATTCCAGTCCGGCCAATTAAATCATCACAAAAGTCTTAATTGAGCATTAATTCCGAATATATATCGGAACTATCTGAACCCATTTTACAATGTGAAGAATAATGCGGCAGGGTGGATCAAGAAAGAACAATAATTGCAAACATCGTTTTCCCTGCAGTATTCAAGACTCTTGCATATGAGTGACAAAATATAAATGTCCTAGCGTCACCGACACATGTAGAATATCTGAAATATTGTATTTTGTTCAGTCTTTTCTGTCCATGTGAATTAGTGTTCCGAAGACAAAATTAAAATTGCGAGTGAGCTAGGTTTCTGGTGTACTAGTGCAAAATTACCTGTTATGATTTGATAGGGTGTCGAACCCGATGCTAAAATCTTCATAATAGCGTGGGAATAAATAACACTGAAATCCTAGTCAGGCTGACTAAGGTTTGCAGCTTCATTGAGCGTCATATTGGATACTTTGATTTCAAACTAAATAAATTATTTCGTTACTGGTTTTGTACCTGATCACATCAGTTGATTGACAAGTTCTCTGTGTTCTCATTCCACTCAGATATTCTGTCCTTAATCCAGGCAAAAATATTCCGTTTCTAAATAATAACCGTAGAGCGCATATTCACATTATCTGTATACCGTTTTTCTTCATAGGCTTTCAACTCATAACTTTCTTATTTTTATCTAATTTCATTCTGTTGGTTGATACCCAACCTATGAGCAGATATGAGAACGATTTTGAAGCTCTTACTTTCAAACACACACGTATATATAGGACATAATCTTTCCAAATGCACCTTGTTGAACATGTATGTATGTATGTATGTATGTATGTATGTATGTATGTATGTATGTATGTAGGTATGTATGTATGTATGTATGTCTGTCTGTCTGTATGTATGTGGGAACTATATGAATATCATGCATGTATACGTACGAACTTCCGCGATGAAATTGTTTTAATATTGGTAGGAGCGTCAGCCAATAGGAAAATTGATCTTCAATCCCGACATGCAATTAGTGACCGTCAGATAAGTATGTCACGATTTAACCATTCCCTGCTTAATTTTCTTACTAACCTATCTCTTGCCTATATTCGTGCCAAAGAGCATGATTCTTCCTCGTAGTGTATTGAAATGATCTGTATTGTTTGAGTTTCATTATATGAAGTTGTTAGATTGAATCTTATTCTAAAGAAACAGTTACAAAATACAGTCAGAAACAACATCAAGCCGTGCTTCCTTAATATATGCATCCAGCAACTTCGAGTTCCCTTTAAGGTGTAATGTGGCATGCTTTACATTAATCATTCATTTAATCCGCATAAATGTAACTGATATGAAAATAAATCCTAATTCGGTTGTATACGTCTGAATATTCCAAATCTGATTAACATATCAGATGACCCAATACTTAAGAAAACTGGACATTTTATACCATATGTTCGAGCATCCCCAGCTAATTCTATTTAGTGACAAAATGATTTTTGTCTCATTATTCCAATGTCATCTATATGCATAGATGTACTCATTTACGTAAATTTGATCATAGTATCGTTGATGAGTTCTGGTCAGTTAGTGTAGTAACATATTTATTACGCCTACTTCTCGTCACTGTCCATCTTCAGACTATCCATTGCCCTCTCAATTATATGCAACCGAATAAACTCGTTTGGCTACATTATATAGATTTTGAGCATTAAATCAAGACAAAAGTTTCAGAGGCCTAATTAGCGATGCCTGATAATAAAAGAAAGAAAGGACAAATACGGTGAACTTCATAGATTATAAGTACCTTCTTTAAGAATCGACTTCGTTTCCAGGGATTAATTTGCATACTCCTTCCTCACAATATTTCTTTCACCAGATTGTTTGGTGCACCTTTGTTTTCCCTAGGACACAAATAATGCATATAAATCTCTTGATTATGTGGTTTGCAAAAGCAATTTATGAATAATACATATGTACTATCATGGTAGGAGAAAGTCCACATCTTTGTTTCCTTCATGGATCATCACAATTTAGGGGACATACAATGTTCAAACATTAAGAGCATTTCATCAAAACCGCGATTCTATTTGGCAATTGCTTAATATATCAATCAAGGGAAGATTACAGTTTAAATGTTCAGAAACTTATTATCATATTTTTATTTAATCGTATACATTATTCATAATCTTCTATTTCTCTTCCCTGTGGAGACCCAGGAGTTGGACTAGATTAAACTTTTTTTTAAATAGATCTACTGGTAGCATATGGACGTATTGAACCATCTGGAGGACGAGCGTTCCGAAAAGCAGGATTTTTAATATCATGGTAGCATAGGTTTACAATATGAACTGAATTAGTACCGTTAGTCCTCAAGATAATTTGATGCGACAGATCCTCTATTATATTCAGCAGTTGCTGACTGGAAGAATCAGCACCAATGTTACATGCATGTTAAACGTGGCTGTAGGTCCTGCACAAACTCTACACATTTTCTAAATATTCTTATGGCAAATACAATTGAACCTCATTGTCAGATATAATGATAATCAAAATCATAAAATGACATCTTTGAATTAGGAAGACAAATGAGAATAATAAAAGAAGAGTGATAGCCTAGAGACCAGGTGACACAAGGAAGTAATATTGTCTTTCCTTATCGCCCAACCACAAATGGCATTTTTCAATTCGAAATCAAGTTTTGTTTCACTGACGCTCTGAAATGTCGATATTAGAACAAAATAAAAAAGTACCCAAACAGACCTGTATACAAACAAACATTCGTACACATATATTCAAATGCACCGACGATCAGATGCATGCTGAAACAAGGAATATAAATTTTGTAATGTTTGTTACAAAGATGAAATGCTGGAGAAACAGATGTAATCATCTTAAGCTATTCTTGACTTGCATAGAAGTAACTTTTTGCAGTCTTCTGAACAAACGTTATATAAGATCTGAATAAAGTGATATCAATATCTGCTGCCTGCCTGGTTTTATAAGAAATTAATCAATATTCTCATTGTTGCCAAAGATACAATATCAGTCCTTGTATATAAAAAATATTAAAAGATGTAAATGTAGAAGCATTTCCTCTTTCATTTGCCATCATAATTAACTTTTGTATTGGATGTAGAAACCTAGCAAATATATAGGATTTCCCGTTTCCATACATAACGGTCTGCAAGATGGGTTCAGATAAGCAAAACCGTATTTAGTGATTTAAAACGACCTAGAGTCTTGGACACATTTTAGAATATGTTAAGTACACTATTTATGATATTATTTTCCTGTCCATGAACTTCAGTGTTCTGAAGTCCAATGTGTGGACTAGTTCTAAGTCTGACTGTATTTCCAATACTCCGCGTTAGAGCCCGATTTCTAGTGTAGTTGTGCAAATTAGCGGCGTTACCGTTTGATGTGGTGACGCACCCAATGAAAAAATAAAATGTTTATGAATACGTGGATATAGACGATAGTGCAATCTTATCAGCCTAGATTCGGCTTGCATTTTCAGTGCACGATACATCAGATTTTCTTAAACATAAAGATATATACATTCTTTCCTTACTGCTTTCCCTATTTCGGAATCTCATGTATTCGCATTTTACCTTATTATATCAGTGGATTATTTTTACTGAGTTCATTCTAATTCTCTTCACATAACTTGTGGATAATTCATGGAAAATATCCAGTTTCTGAATTATGATAGTAGAGCATATATTTGCCTAATTTGTAGACAGTTTATCTCCATCGGTTACCAAACATAAGAGTTATATGTGAACTCTTTTTCTCCATACTCAAGTAATAAGATAATTATTCCGAAGTTCTTATTTCAAACACACAAGTAAATAAAGAGCATGATCTTACAAATGCACATGATCTTTGCCGTTTATGTATGTATGTATGTATGTATGTATGTATGTATGTATGTATGTATGTATGTATGTATGTATGTATGCATGTTCGAACGTGATGAATGCATGTATGTACTTAGGTACTTAAGAGATGAAATTGTCTTAATAATGGAAGGAGCGTCAGCCAATAGGAAACTTGATCTTGAATCCCTGAATACCATTGAGGTCTGCTAGATAAGTGTGTCACGATTTGATCACTTCCTTATGATATCTGTTTATCAGGCTATCTCCCTTCTATTCTTGTTCCAATGAGCATCATTCTTCCTCGTAGTGTATCGATACAGTCTGTCTTGTGTTGTTCATTCCATTTACCTCTTACCTTAAACTACATTTTAAGTAACATTTATACACTATACAACTTCTGTATTGTTATGCAGCTAGTAGACGCAACACTCACTGCATCTGAAACACTAGCCATACCAGCCTCTACCCGGTAAAATCATGCATATGTTGCTTTATATTGTTTTCTTCAAGCTCTGTAATGTTGCCTCATTCAAAATATCATTCTTAATTTCTATTAGTCTTCATCAACCTAAACTTAATCATATGGTGCTTAGGTAATGCTCCCACCAGCATGAGTATTAGCTAACTGGCTGTTATAACAACTCTACAGATCAATCTATGATATTGCTGTCAGATTTACTTAATTATTTTGTTTGGATGTATTTCTTTCGCGATCAAACATGAAGAACCAGTCCTATTAATTCTTCCATAACCGTTATATTTTCAGCATAAAAAGTATTAATTCAAAGTCAGTTACTATCTATCAACTTTGTAGCTTCTGTAAACTTTCATATCCTCTCAAGTTTGTCCAAACAACTATCAAATATCGTTTTGACACTTGACATGGTGTGTCGTAATGCACATGGCAACCTGCATGGAGTCAAGAAATATATTTCTTCATCGAGGTTCTAGACTTTGCACACGCGCAAACATATATATTTCGCTTTTTCTGAATTTAAGATAGTCAAATACATTTATTATTCTTATAGTATGCATTGGTAAATTTCAATACTCTAACCAATTTCCTATCATCCATCGATGTTTTCGCTCTAAAGTAACCAGACCTCGGAAAATGCTATCGTAGTCAAAATACCGATCTAAACAAAGTAATGATTAGAAGTCATTAGGAGGACTATCTACTTTTGGACTTGCGATAGACCTGTTAAGATTCTTTGGAATTTAATTCACAGTACGTACGTTCCTCTTAAGTTATAATTTTATACTTTAGATAATTCAATTAGTTGTTGAATGTTATGAAACTTGCTGATGCTTTTTATGTTACTTAGTTTAAGACCATAGAATAGTAACACTTAAGACAGAAAATTATTGAAAAGGAACTAATCATCGGAGAAATCACTTTTAATACAGTGTAGACCCCGGGTTAACAGAAATTGGCTTATACATTGATTACATTCCATGGCTTTATTTCGACTTCTATCACATAACAATATGCTAGGCATTATTTCTCAGATATGGAAGATGTTATGGACATATCAATTTATTCATATTACAAAATACTGACAATATTCTCCTCATATGAAGATATCAAACTTCTTCCCTTTCTTCAGTGTGTGATACAAAATCAACCTATTGTAAGTCATAAAGATAACTGTAATTTTCGGAGTATATTATTGTGACTTTTTAATAAAACAATACGAAATGTATCGGATAGGCGTCGGGAAAAAATTAACTGTTTCTAGCTAATGGTAGTCTCCTAACTAACAAGTATAACGGAGGTTATTTCCATCATTTACTTTTTTAAATTGATTACGATAGTCCAACGCGCACAGTTGCCAAATATGGAACTTCAGACTTTCCAGTAACTGTTATATCCTCTATTCAGTACGCTTAAACAAAATCTATCTTATTCATTATAATGAACCCCACTATAAGTCTTCATTAAGGTAAACATCACAATGATTTTCTCCTCCGTTTAAATAAAGTGTATTAATACAAAGTTGCAATTTACATCTACCATGTCTTCACATCTTAATCTTTGAATTTAAATATTTAAGGGATTTCTCTATTTTTGGACACAGCAAATCAGCTGTATTCTTCAATGTATATATTTCTAACTCCCTTTCCTTGTAATATTAGAGCAATCGCACGCACGTTTGAAACTTATGTCAGTTATGATTCATAGTAAATCTATTCTCTTAATCATGTATTGGGGACGTTGAAAAATACAATATAAATTAAAAGCGTTAATTGTTTGTGTTAGTGGAAATTAATTAAATAAATTTACCTAGTTTTAAATACATTAAAACAAGCAAGGCACTTGCAGTGATAATGAACTGAAACGTTTAGATTTCGATCTACCTATTTGAACGCATATGACAACAAATAAACATGGGGTTAACCGTAAAACGTGGTCAACATTTATCGACATTTTAGTGCATAAACCTGTGTGGGAAACTGAATGTATGATGTGAGGAATGAACAGGTGATGAATGAACTGGTGTTCTGGACTTCAGTATATGGCAGTAGGAATGGAACTCTAGCATAACAGCGTTGATGTTGTCTTCAGAACGTGGTGGATTCCGAGATATGACATGTATTACATTTCATAAGTATAGGCATCTACCATGAGTTTGTTATAAAGAGGCAAAGGAACATAATAATACGCAGGTCTCCTTCACACGGAGGTGCCATCTATCTCAGGACACACACACACACACACACACACACACACACATATATATATATATATATATATATATATATATATATATATATATATATATATATATATATATATATATATATATATATATATATATATATATTTCAGTATACTAAACAATATTTATTTAGCTGAATCCAGCTTCCCCGATTATACTTACATATTATAGTAGTTGTTATCGTAAACATTGACTCAACATTGGCAAGATTCAGTTTAAAAGAGTATAAGTTACAAAATGAATTAAATTTCTTTCTTCTGTTAATAGCTTCTATGGCACATCGATAACTTTTTGTTTTTCATAACTGAATACTACTTTTCTTGTTATTTTCTCTGATATACTGAGAAACTGAAAAGGTTTATTAAACACAAAGAACAAATTGGTGTCAATGCATCAGTTGAGAGCATGTCGTTAATAAAATAAAGTCTGCTGCAAATATAAAATTTTAAGGTGTTCATGTGCAACTTAGCAGTAATAGGTAGTTAGGTTAATGAAAACTGTTTACAAAAGTCTAGAATACAATCATTATGTTTAGTAGTTTAATTTTCCCGAGCACTGATTTCAAGATACATTTTGATCCAATAATTGATCTAACTACTAGCAATGTCTGACCATAGAAGAAAACCAGACATCGCCTCCCATCCGCCAAGATGATCTCCATTAGTGACTTCCATCCAAACAGATTGTCCTGCACTACAATGAGCTATAGTGACAGCGGTTGACATGTTATCTCCCTGAAGATGGAAGCCAGCATATAAACTCATCTTAACCACCCCGTCAATCTTGAGGACTGCATCTATGTATATTTTGTTGACACTTCCTATTGTTGCCGTGAAGAAGTAAGTACCTGTGGTAGGGCAATTAAATGTTCCGCTAATCAGGTCGTAGCCACCTCCTTCGTTATAGTCAAGGGAGGCGAAAACTATTCTCTCACCGCTGTAATGCCCATCTCCCCTCGATATGCCACTAGCTCGGAACGCGACACGGTCTGCTGTTGCAGATCGGAAACCTGTAAAGTATTAATGTATCATTTGACAGAATATCACAACTTTCGTAATATAAATCGTATAGGGTACCGATATAGAAATGCAAAACAGAAAGTTGTTTTGTTGCTCAATTTTTTTTTAAACTTTGCTTAATATCATAGTCATATAGAAGTTGTCATGTCTTCAAAGTCTGATGTATTGGTTCCATACAACTGAAACATGACCATTTAAAAGAAAATTCAGCTTTCCACAACAAACGATGAAACAAGTTGGGCAAACATTAAACACGTTTCACCATGTTCCCAAATAATATCAGTAACACAATATGGTATCAACTGATCAGAAGCATCCGTAAAATCTATACTTGTCGAATATAAGCATAACCTGACGACATGACACATTTGAAAGAATTAAGCTATTCTCCTTTGACATATAGATTTTTTTATAAACTAAATTTTGATATTCCGTATTTAATCACAATTGAATCATTTAAAGAAATACAAGTGTTGAATACTGTATAATCTTAATATGCTAATTGGAAGCGATTAGAATGAATAAGCAACAAACCTCTAAATATGTCAGTTGCCACACCGTTCTCTTGCTGAAAATACACTTGGTTTATGTCATTGTCCTTTCTGTCTGTAGATGATTCGTTCCACTGATTAACAGCAACATCGTTATCACTGCTGGCATTGCTGTTCGCTGTCGTTTTTACTTCTGACGAAGAGGCATTTTGTACAATGTAATAACCACTTGATTTCTGTTCAATCTCAAATGGTCTGTTTCCTACCACTTTCATGTTTTCCTCTAATTTTTCTACTCTAGAGATACGGGACTCCGCCTCATGAAGCTTTGTCTCTAACTCACCGATATTGTAGAGTCTATTTTCCAAGCTCACCAACCTCCTTGTTACACTTTCAGCCTGAACAATTTGTTCCTCTTCTGACTTAATGAGTCTGTCCTCTAAAATTTTCATACGGATAAAGCATTCTTTTGATGCGTCTTCTGATGTTATTAGTTTCTTTTCTAGCTGCTCTATCAAAAACACGTTATTTTGTCCACACACTTTCAGTTTGTCTTCTAGCATCCCTATATATTTTTGTGCTTCCGACAACTTTATCTCCATTGATTGAATCGTTGATTTAGCATAGCCTATCGTCTTCTCCAAGGACTTTTGTATGTCCTGAGATCTTAAGTTAAAATCGTTTATCTGTGTATAGTCTATGCCAAGCGCCTTCGCGCCTTGTACAAATGTGCATAAAGCAAATGCAAGAAAACCTTGTAAGACCTTCATTGTATACAAAGCGTCTAAAATGAGATTGAACCTAAACCAATGCTTCTATATACCTTGTCTTATCAGTGACTATAAGCAAAGGTCATGGGGAGGCAATAAGATTGTCATGTAGTATGCCTATGAGTAATGGTCAAAATAAGGGAATACTTCCTCAATAAGATGTAAATGACAAGTGGTAAAAGTGCATTATTTACTTTTTACAAAATGCTGTACGGCTTTGAGTGTCAAAGACTACTGAATTCATACATTTGAAGATTTGCAGTACACGGGACCTTAGGAGTGATATTCAATATTGACCTTATCTAAATGTTATATCGGCAAAGTTTGTTTTCCATTCATAAAATATCATGCAATTTAGACTTAGATATTAAATAGATTATTTCAATCCAACAAGTTTTATCTCTGTCTCTCTCTACGTTCCGTATTGTATACCCTCAAATGGTGCGCATCAGCAGCAGATAACAACGTATCGTAATATGATTCCAGTCCGGCCAATTAAATCATCACAAAAGTCTTAATTGAGCATTAATTCCGAATATATATCGGAACTATCTGAACCCATTTTACAATGTGAAGAATAATGCGGCAGGGTGGATCAAGAAAGAACAATAATTGCAAACATCGTTTTCCCTGCAGTATTCAAGACTCTTGCATATGAGTGACAAAATATAAATGTCCTAGCGTCACCGACACATGTAGAATATCTGAAATATTGTATTTTGTTCAGTCTTTTCTGTCCATGTGAATTAGTGTTCCGAAGACAAAATTAAAATTGCGAGTGAGCTAGGTTTCTGGTGTACTAGTGCAAAATTACCTGTTATGATTTGATAGGGTGTCGAACCCGATGCTAAAATCTTCATAATAGCGTGGGAATAAATAACACTGAAATCCTAGTCAGGCTGACTAAGGTTTGCAGCTTCATTGAGCGTCATATTGGATACTTTGATTTCAAACTAAATAAATTATTTCGTTACTGGTTTTGTACCTGATCACATCAGTTGATTGACAAGTTCTCTGTGTTCTCATTCCACTCAGATATTCTGTCCTTAATCCAGGCAAAAATATTCCGTTTCTAAATAATAACCGTAGAGCGCATATTCACATTATCTGTATACCGTTTTTCTTCATAGGCTTTCAACTCATAACTTTCTTATTTTTATCTAATTTCATTCTGTTGGTTGATACCCAACCTATGAGCAGATATGAGAACGATTTTGAAGCTCTTACTTTCAAACACACACGTATATATAGGACATAATCTTTCCAAATGCACCTTGTTGAACATGTATGTATGTATGTATGTATGTATGTATGTATGTATGTATGTATGTCTGTCTGTATGTATGTGGGAACTATATGAATGTCATGCATGTATACGTACGAACTTCCGCGATGAAATTGTTTTAATATTGGTAGGAGCGTCAGCCAATAGGAAAATTGATCTTCAATCCCGACATGCAATTAGTGACCGTCAGATAAGTATGTCACGATTTAACCATTCCCTGCTTAATTTTCTTACTAACCTATCTCTTGCCTATACTCGTGCCAAAGAGCATGATTCTTCCTCGTAGTGTATTGAAATGATCTGTATTGTTTGAGTTTCATTATATGAAGTTGTTAGATTGAATCTTATTCTAAAGAAACAGTTACAAAATACAGTCAGAAACAACACCAAGCCGTGCTTCCTTAATATATGCATCCAGCAACTTCGAGTTCCCTTTAAGGTGTAATGTGGCATGCTTTACATTAATCATTCATTTAATCCGCATAAATGTAACTGATATGAAAATAAATCCTAATTCGGTTGTATACGTCTGAATATTCCAAATCTGATTAACATATCAGATGACCCAATACTTAAGAAAACTGGACATTTTATACCATATGTTCGAGCATCCCCAGCTAATTCTATTTAGTGACAAAATGATTTTTGTCTCATTATTCCAATGTCATCTATATGCTTAGATGTACTCATTTACGTAAATTTGATCATAGTATCGTTGATGAGTTCTGGTCAGTTAGTGTAGTAACATATTTATTACGCCTACTTCTCGTCACTGTCCATCTTCAGACTATCCATTGCCCTCTCAATTATATGCAACCGAATAAACTCGTTTGGCTACATTATATAGATTTTGAGCATTAAATCAAGACAAAAGTTTCAGAGGCCTAATTAGCGATGCCTGATAATAAAAGAAAGAAAGGACAAATACGGTGAACTTCATAGATTATAAGTACCTTCTTTAAGAATCGACTTCGTTTCCAGGGATTAATTTGCATACTCCTTCCTCACAATATTTCTTTCACCAGATTGTTTGGTGCACCTTTGTTTTCCCTAGGACACAAATAATGCATATAAATCTCTTGATTATGTGGTTTGAAAAAGCAATTTATGAATAATACATATGTACTATCATGGTAGGAGAAAGTCCACATCTTTGTTTCCTTCATGGATCATCACAATTTAGGGGACATACAATGTTCAAACATTAAGAGCATTTCATCAAAACCGCGATTCTATTTGGCAATTGCTTAATATATCAATCAAGGGAAGATTACAGTTTAAATGTTCAGAAACTTATTATCATATTTTTATTTAATCGTATACATTATTCATAATCTTCTATTTCTCTTCCCTGTGGAGACCCAGGAGTTGGACTAGATTAAACTTTTTTTTAAATAGATCTACTGGTAGCATATGGACGTATTGAACCATCTGGAGGACGAGCGTTCCGAAAAGCAGGATTTTTAATATCATGGTAGCATAGGTTTACAATATGAACTGAATTAGTACCGTTAGTCCTCAAGATAATTTGATGCGACAGATCCTCTATTATATTCAGCAGTTGCTGACTGGAAGAATCAGCACCAATGTTACATGCATGTTAAACGTGGCTGTAGGTCCTGCACAAACTCTACACATTTTCTAAATATTCTTATGGCAAATACAATTGAACCTCATTGTCAGATATAATGATAATCAAAATCATAAAATGACATCTTTGAATTAGGAAGACAAATGAGAATAATAAAAGAAGAGTGATAGCCTAGAGACCAGGTGACACAAGGAAGTAATATTGTCTTTCCTTATCGCCCAACCACAAATGGCATTTTTCAATTCGAAATCAAGTTTTGTTTCACTGACGCTCTGAAATGTCGATATTAGAACAAAATAAAAAAGTACCCAAACAGACCTGTATACAAACAAACATTCGTACACATATATTCAAATGCACCGACGATCAGATGCATGCTGAAACAAGGAATATAAATTTTGTAATGTTTGTTACAAAGATGAAATGCTGGAGAAACAGATGTAATCATCTTAAGCTATTCTTGACTTGCATAGAAGTAACTTTTTGCAGTCTTCTGAACAAACGTTATATAAGATCTGAATAAAGTGATATCAATATCTGCTGCCTGCCTGGTTTTATAAGAAATTAATCAATATTCTCATTGTTGCCAAAGATACAATATCAGTCCTTGTATATAAAAAATATTAAAAGCTGTAAATGTAGAAGCATTTCCTCTTTCATTTGCCATCATAATTAACTTTTGTATTGGATGCAGAAACCTAGCAAATATATAGGATTTCCCGTTTCCATACATAACGGTCTGCAAGATGGGTTCAGATAAGCAAAACCGTATTTAGTGATTTAAAACGACCTAGAGTCTTGGACACATTTTAGAATATGTTAAGTACACTATTTATGATATTATTTTCCTGTCCATGAACTTCAGTGTTCTGAAGTCCAATGTGTGGACTAGTTCTAAGTCTGACTGTATTTCCAAAACTCCGCGTTAGAACCCGATTTCTAGTGTAGTTGTGCAAATTAGCGGCGTTACCGTTTGATGTGGTGACGCACCCAATGAAAAAATAAAATGTTTATGAATACGTGGATATAGACGATAGTGCAATCTTATCAGCCTAGATTCGGCTTGCATTTTCAGTGCACGATACATCAGATTTTCTTAAACATAAAGATATATACATTCTTTCCTTACTGCTTTCCCTATTTCGGAATCTCATGTATTCGCATTTTACCTTATTATATCAGTGGTTTATTTTTACTGAGTTCGTTCTAATTCTCTTCACATAACTTTTGGATAATTCATGGAAAATATTCAGTTTCTGAATTATGATAGTAGAGCATATATTTGCCTAATTTGTACACAGTTTATCTTCATCGGTTACCAAACATAAGAGTTATATGTGAACTCTTTTTCTCCATACCCAAGAAATAAGATAATTATTCCGAAGTTCTTATTTCAAACACACAAGTAAATAAAGAGCATGATCTTACAAATGCACATGATCTTTGCCGTTTATGTATGTGTGTATGTATGTATGTATGTATGTATGTATGTATGTATGTATGTATGTATGTATGTGTATGTATGTATGCATGTTCGAACGTGATGAATGCATGTATGTACTTAGGTACTTAAGAGATGAAATTGTCTTAATAATGGAAGGAGCGTCAGCCAATAGGAAACTTGATCTTGAATCCCTGAATACCATTGAGGTCTGCTAGATAAGTGTGTCACGATTTGATCACTTCCTTATGATATCTGTTTATCAGGTATCTCCCTTCTATTCTTGTTCCAATGAGCATCATTCTTCCTCGTAGTGTATCGATACAGTCTGTCTTGTGTTGTTCATTCCATTTACCTCTTACCTTAAACTATATTTTAAGTAACATTTATACACTATACAACGTCTGTATTGTTATGCAGCTAGTAGACGCAACACTCACTGCATCTGAAACACTAGCCATACCAGCCTCTACCCGGTAAAATCATGCATATGTTGCTTTATATTGTTTTCTTCAAGCTCTGTAATGTTGCCTCATTCAAAATATCATTCTTAATTTCTATTAGTCTTCATCAACCTAAACTGAATCATATGGTGCTTAGGTAATGCTCCCACCAGCATGAGTATTAGCTAACTGGCTGTTATAACAACTCTACAGATCAATCTATGATATTGCTGTCAGATTTACTTAATTATTTTGTTTGGATGTATTTCTTTCGCGATCAAACATGAAGAACCAGTCCTATTAATTCTTCCATAACCGTTATATTTTCAGCATAAAAAGTATTAATTCAAAGTCAGTTACTATCTATCAACTTTGTAGCTTCTGTAAACTTTCATATCCTCCCAAGTTTGTCCAAACAACTATCAAATATCGTTTTGACACTTGAGATGGTGTGTCGTAATGCACATGGCAACCTGCATGGAGTCAAGAAATATATTTCTTCATCGAGGTTCTAGACTTTGCACACGCGCAAACATATATATTTCGCTTTTTCTGAATTGAAGATAGTCAAATACATTTATTATTCTTATAGTATGCATTGGTAATTTTCAATACTCTAACCAATTTCCTATCATCCATCGATGTTTTCGCTCTAAAGTAACCAGACCTCGGAAAATGCTATCGTAGTCAAAATACCGATCTAAACAAAGTAATGATTAGAAGTCATTAGGAGGACTATCTACTTTTGGACTTGCGATAGACCTGTTAAGATTCTTTGGAATTTAATTCACAGTACGTACGTTCCTCTTAAGTTATAATTTTATACTTTAGATAATTCAATTAGTTGTTGAATGTTATGAAACTTGCTGATGCTTTTTATGTTACTTAGTTTAAGACCATAGAATAGTAACACATAAGACAGAAAATTATTGAAAAGGAACTAATCATCGGAGAAATCACTTTTAATACAGTGTAGACCCCGGGTTAACAGAAATTGGCTTATACATTGATTACATTCCATGGCTTTATTTCGACTTCTATCACATAACAATATGCTAGGCATTATTTCTCAGATATGGAAGATGTTATGGACATATCAATTTATTCATATTACAAAATACTCACAATATTCTCCTCATATGAAGATATCAAACTTCTTCCCTTTCTTCAGTGTGTGATACAAAATCAACCTATTGTAAGTCATAAAGATAACTGTAATTTTCGGAGTATATTATTGTGAGTTTTTAATAAAACAATACGAAATGTATCGGATAGGCGTAGGGAAAAAGTTAACTGTTTCTAGCTAATGGTAGTCTCCTAACTAACAAGTATAACGGAGGTTATTTCCATCATTTACTTTTTTAAATTGATTACGATAGTCCAACGCGCACAGTTGCCAAATATGGAACTTCAGACTTTCCAGTAACTGTTATATCCTCTATTCAGTACGCTTAAACAAAATCTATCTTATTCATTATAATGAACCTCACTATAAGTCTTCATTAAGGTAAACATCACAATGATTTTCTCCTCCGTTTAAATAAAGTGTATTAATACAAAGTTGCAATTTACATCTACCATGTCTTCACATCTTAATCTTTGAATTTAAATATTTAAGGGATTTCTCTATTTTTGGACACAGCAAATCAGCTGTATTGTTCAATGTATATATTTCTAACTCCCTTTCCTTGTAATATTAGAGCAATCGCACGCACGTTTGAAACTTATGTCAGTTATGATTCATAGTAAATCTATTCTCTTAATCATGTATTGGGGACGTTGAAAAATACAATATAAATTAAAAGCGTTAATTGTTTGTGTTAGTGGAAATTAATTAAATAAATTTACCTAGTTTTAAATACATTAAAACAAGCAAGGCACTTGCAGTGATAATGAACTGAAACGTTTAGATTTCGATCTACCTATTTGAACGCATATGACAACAAATAAACATGGGGTTAACCGTAAAACGTGGTCAACATTTATCGACATTTTAGTGCATAAACCTGTGTGGGAAACTGAATGTATGATGTGAGGAATGAACAGGTGATGAATGAACTGGTGTTCTGGACTTCAGTATATGGCAGTAGGAATGGAACTCTAGCATAACAGCGTTGATGTTGTCTTCAGAACGTGGTGGATTCCGAGATATGACATGTATTACATTTCATAAGTATAGGCATCTACCATGAGTTTGTTATAAAGAGGCAAAGGAACATAATAATACGCAGGTCTCCTTCACACGGAGGTGCCATCTATCTCAGGACACACACACACACACACACACACACACACACACATATATATATATATATATATATATATATATATATATATATATATATATATATATATATATATATATATATATATATATATATATATATATATTTCAGTATACTAAACAATATTTATTTAGCTGAATCCAGCTTCCCCGATTATACTTACATATTATAGTAGTTGTTATCGTAAACATTGACTCAACATTGGCAAGATTCAGTTTAAAAGAGTATAAGTTACAAAATGAATTAAATTTCTTTCTTCTGTTAATAGCTTCTATGGCACATCGATAACTTTTTGTTTTTCATAACTGAATACTACTTTTCTTGTTATTTTCTCTGATATACTGAGAAACTGAAAAGGCAGATTAAATACAAAGAACAAATTGGTGTCAATGCATCAGTTGAGGGCATGTCGTTAATAAAATTACGTCTTCTGCAAATATAAAATTGTAAGGTGTTCATGTGCAACTTAGCAGGAATAGGTAGTTAGGTTAAGGAAAACTGTTTACAAAAGTCTAGAATACAATCATTATGTTTAGTAGTTTAATTTTCCCGAGCACTGATTTCAAGATACATTTTGATCCAATAATTGATCTAACTACTAGCAATGTCTGACCATAGAAGAAAACCAGACATCGCCTCCCATCCGCCAAGATGATCTCCATTAGTGACTTCCATCCAAACAGATTGTCCTGCACTACAATGAGCTATAGTGACAGCGGTTGACATGTTATCTCCCTGAAGATGGAAGCCAGCATATAAACTCATCTTAACCACCCCGACAATCTTAAGGACTGCATCTATGTATATTTTGTTGACACTTCCTATTGTTGCCGTGAAGAAGTAAGTACCTGTGGTAGGGCAATTAAATGTTCCGCTAATCAGGTCGTAGCCACCTCCTTCGTTATAGTCAAGGGAGGCGAAAACTATTCTCTCACCGCTGTAATGCCCATCTCCCCTCGATATGCCACTAGCTCGGAACGCGACACGGTCTGCTGTTGCAGATCGGAAACCTGTAAAGTATTAATGTATCATTTGACAGAATATCACAACTTTCGTAATATAAATCGTATAGGGTACCGATATAGAAATGCAAAACAGAAAGTTGTTTTGTTGCTCAATTTTTTTTTAAACTTTGCTTAATATCATAGTCATATAGAAGTTGTCATGTCTTCAAAGTCTGATGTATTGGTTCCATACAACTGAAACATGACCATTTAAAAGAAAATTCAGCTTTCCACAACAAACGATGAAACAAGTTGGGCAAACATTAAACACGTTTCACCATGTTCCCAAATAATATCAGTAACACAATATGGTATCAACTGATCAGAAGCATCCGTAAAATCTATACTTGTCGAATATAAGCATAACCTGACGACATGACACATTTGAAAGAATTAAGCTATTCTCCTTTGACATATAGATTTTTTTATAAACTAAATTTTGATATTCCGTATTTAATCACAATTGAATCATTTAAAGAAATACAAGTGTTGAATACTGTATAATCTTAATATGCTAATTGGAAGCGATTACAATGAATAAGCAACAAACCTCTAAATATGTCAGTTGCCACACCGTTCTCTTGCTGAAAATACACTTGGTTTATGTCATTGTCCTTTCTGTCTGTAGATGATTCGTTCCACTGATTAACAGCAACATCGTTATCACTGCTGGCATTGCTGTTCGCTGTCGTTTTTACTTCTGACGAAGAGGTATTTTGTACAATGTAATAACCACTTGATTTCTGTTCAATCTCAAATGGTCTGTTTCCTACCACTTTCATGTTTTCCTCTAATTTTTCTACTCTAGAGATACGGGACTCCGCCTCATGAAGCTTTGTCTCTAACTCACCGATATTGTAGAGTCTATTTTCCAAGCTCACCAACCTCCTTGTTACACTTTCAGCCTGAACAATTTGTTCCTCTTCTGACTTAATGAGTCTGTCCTCTAAACTTTTCATACGGATAAAGCATTCTTTTGATGCGTCTTCTGATGTTATTAGTTTCTTTTCTAGCTGCTCTATCAAAAACACGTTATTTTGTCCACACACTTTCAGTTTGTCTTCTAGCATCCCTATATATTTTTGTGCTTCCGACAACTTTATCTCCATTGATTGAATCGTTGATTTAGCATAGCCTATCGTCTTCTCCAAGGACTTTTGTATGTCCTGAGATCTTAAGTTAAAATCGTTTATCTGTGTATAGTCTATGCCAAGCGCCTTCGCGCCTTGTACAAATGTGCATAAAGCAAATGCAAGAAAACCTTGTAAGACCTTCATTGTATACAAAGCGTCTAAAATGAGATTGAACCTAAACCAATGCTTCTATATACCTTGTCTT